>JAECUM010026508.1:0-45735 GCA_016617855.1 Megalonaias nervosa
TTTTTAAGTTTTGGCAAAACTCTGTTTTGGGTACATTACCCCCTCCCCCAATAAAAACCATGTCACTTGGTCAATTGCAGCCATTCCTGTTCCTGTCTTCAGAGGTTAATCGATTGTAGCTAATCTGGTAGCATGACTATCTGAGTGTATCACAGCATACAGTACCCAGGCCAGGTGTCTGTATAATCGGATTATGATGTAAAAATGTGCTGTTAAGATGCGTTTGTCAATATGAACAAATGATTTGTTTATATAACAATAGATAGCACCCAGTGCATTTTATATCCAAGTTGGCAGCTTCACTTTATGTTGCCTTTGAATTTTTCCACCCCAAACCCAAGATTGCATAAACAAGTCTAAACATCCCCAAAAATGTGGCCACAAAAAAAAATTGCCAGATGGTATATTTTGTTGCCAGTGAATAAAAAACATTGCAATTTTCGACATTGGTGAAGCCCAGCACCATTCCTGAGAATCAGTAAGAATAAAGAGAAAAGAGAAATAGTGTATTGTATTTAAATACTAGTATTATCGACAATTAAAATATGAATAATGAAATGATCAACAAAAGTTATTTTTAATTCTTATTGACATAATTCCTTTATTCCAGTGAAACTGCTGTTGAAAACTTGTATGAAATAGCTGCACTTTGTTTATTCTCTGTATTTTTTTCGGTGATTCATGTTGTGATCCATCTAAATGAATGATCTGCATAAAACAGATAAATGCAAGCAGTTTTACTTCTAATTGAAGGTGCCAAACCTTCCTGCTAAAATGTATATCCTCCTGAGAGCACATCTCATTTTTTCGTCACATTTTTAATCAGGTGGAACAACAAGACAGTAAAATACGATTATTGCTTGAAGTACAGGTACTAATTAAGCACATTGTATATATATATATACTAATTACAGTACAGTACTAAAACTCGTACTTCATTGACTTTTAGTCATAGCCATTAAATGTCATGTTAGTCAAGTCTCCTGGTTCACACAAGCATTTGTTACTATATATACTTCCTTTTAAGTCGAGTCCAACCACAAACTGCACAGACCCAGATCTGCTGTCACATAATGCACCAGCAGATCTGGGTCTGTGCAGTTTTTTTAGGATTAATCAGTAGAACAAACAACATATACTTTTGCCTGCAGGTGCATTATGCTATGGCAGATCAGGATCTTTTGTTGTTTGCAGTTGAATCAGCTTATAAGCTAGCAAAAATATGATATGTACAAATCCCCAAACAGCTGAAGTACACAAGTGTAGCTTTCTCAGAGTCACATTTATTGATATCCAATCTCTCAGACATTTTCTCATGAGACATGATTACCCATTTAGAATAAATCAGCACAAGTTTTAATGTTTCAAGGTCCACAGAAAAAATTTATTGATCTTTATCAGTAACATCCATTTCTCCTCATAGTCTCTGTAACCTCTCTCATGTATCAGTGGAAGTGGGAATTTTTCCTTTTCTTTGTTATGTTAATGCCATGGTTGTTGGAAGCATCTGTATGGACATTGGTTTAAGCAAAAGATCATATGAATGTACTTCATTAACTACTCAGCTTGGTATTGATAGCAGCATTGGCTCTATATGAGGTTTAGCACTCATTGTAAGTCATTGTGGCAGATGTTCCATTGGTGCCAACACTGTTGGCAGTATTGTTTTACACCACCATTCTATTGACCACCTTTTGTTATCAGCATAGTTTTGTTTTCTTGTATTTTTTGCTTTGGGTATTTGTTCAGGTTAATCTACAAAATTAAATGTAGATATATGTGCAAACTTTGACGTGATGAATCATGAATTTAAGGTTACACAAAAAATGTCAATTTCTTTTAACAAAAATATGAAAATTAATACCTATGAAAACAAATGAAACCACAGTAAATACTTTAATATTTTATGATTTTAGTCATTTTCTGCAGTCTGGAAAGGCACAGGAAAGTTTTGTACAGAGGCTTAGAGGAGATGGTGATGTCCTGCAGAAGATCTTGAACTTTGTATGGACAATATGGGAGGACACAGTGGATGTAAGTTTCAGAACAAAATGACAATTATGAATTGCCAATACTACAAAACTACAGGCTAGGCTTGACAATATAACTTCAGTGCAGAGACATCTTTTGTACAAGACACCTCTGTATAAAATACATCTCATAAATTTATAACTCTACCCCCCCAACCCCCGTCCTGTGTTTCATCAGTGCTCAGTATTAAGGACACCTGTCCATGAGAGGAATCGTTTAAAAACCCTTTGTGACCCTGATAGATTTATTTCACAATACATCTGACTGTTGATTGAATAAATATATAAAGATGTTATTGGGTAAATACAAATTCCATAATAACAGTTGGTTAATATATCTAAAATAACAAATTGTTGCCACATTACAGTGAATAAAACAAATATTTTAAACAACTTTACATAATGGAGTTAGCTATTTCTGGTCTTGTAAAAAAATTAACGTACAATAAGTTCATAACATTACTTTAGTGGTTGAGAATTGTTAACCTAAAATATGAACCAGTAATAAAAATTAATTGGCGAACTAACACTATATTAGAAATTGTAAAGTCTAAAACATCATTGGTACCAAGAAGACTGACAAATCTAACCACCATGGGGAGCAAAACACATCTTTGAAACAGTGATTAGGGATAGAAAAAGTTATTTTAATAAGAAATGGATCACAGGAACTGAGTTATTTGTTCTGATTTGATGATAATTTAAACGAAAGTAATACTGCAATGGCATCCTTAATTTGCCCTTCCGTCAAAGATCAACTTTTAAATAACATTAATCTGTAATGGCTTCCCTCTGGTTGTACTCTTTGATAAAATATAACAACCTTACTGCCTTAGATCTGATGCATTATACTTGCTCAGTAAGTTCTTATGTAAGTATTGGCATATTATCTTTTAAAAAGACCAGAAGACTGTGTTGATTATTTTGAGGCCAATGCTGTTTACTTCATGTTAAAAGTTAAACTCGGGTTTGTTACTTGGATAAAAAAATTAAACTTTGTTTATCATTAGCATTTATTTGATAATGAAACTGTCACTGTGCTGTCTCTTGACATATGCAAACAGGTGTTTGTTTTCTGTTAATCATGTTGTTGTTAATCATGTTGCACTCTGGTCTCGTCACCAGTGCAGATCAGAATGTCATCAGAAATATTGCAAACCCTTGTGGTAAAGCATATGTGTTAATTGATCAAGTTCCAAAATAAATGGAAACTAATTCCATAATTTTGGGGCAGATACTTCAAATGTTTTAGAAGTAAGCAGGTTGGTGTTCACATTTTATGAACCGGCATGATTTCAGTCTCAGGCAGCAAACGAACATTGCACAAAAGTTACCAAATCGTTTCAGAAGTTTATCATTCAGCATAGAAAGGAGTGCTCATTCAAACTATCTCAAATCAGAAATATGGATGAGATGCCTCTGATTTTTGATCTTCCAAACAACAAAACAGTCAAATACTGTTGGTTAGAAAACTATTCTGATAAAAATGACTGGTCATGAAAAAACACGTTTCACAGTTGTTTTAGCCTTTTTATCAAATGGTTCAGAGGTACCTCATGTCATCAGTTTTAAATGGAAGACAGCCGAAAAGCATGAAATTTTCTGCTGGTGTTATCATTTGTGCACATCAAAAGGGATGGATGGATGAAAGTGGAATGGTTGAATGGCTGGAGAAAGTCTGGAACAAGAGACCAGGTGCACATTGTAGGAAACCTTCAAATGTTCATCTGGGACATGTTTTGAGACAGATGAGGTCAAAAAGGTCACCAAGAAAATTAAAACTACATTGGCTGTCTAGAGGTTTAACATCAGTTTTACAACCACTTGATGTTTGCCTAAACAAACCGTTTAGAGACAGGTTATGAAAGATGTGGTCTGACTGGGTTTGTTCAGGCACAGTAAAGCTGACGAAAGGCAGAAATTTCATGCGGCCAGACATCGAGCTGGTTGCCAAGTAGGTCATACACACATGGGAATTGATTCCATTGGAAATGATTGCCAAGTCATTTCAAAAGTGCTGTATTATCAGTGCCATGGATGGAACTGAGGATGATGCCATATTTGATTCAGACAGTGAGGAGACTGAGAACCTGAACAACAAACAATAGATGACTGATGACAATGGCGATGTCTATGATGATAGTACACCCATAACAGAAGCCAAGTCTCATGAACTGTTTTTGGCAGTTCAGATACTGAGCCAGATTTTGAAAGATTCTAATTCAAATTGTTTTCATAATTCAGGATTTTAGTATGAGGATTTTATTTTTTAAATTAAGTCTTAACATTTAAGACTGATATTGTTCATATTGTGTTTGACTTTCAGAATATATATTAATGTTTATTTGTTAGGCTTAAAGATAATAATTTATGTTAGTAATGTTGTTTCTCTAAATAAATGCATTTAGAATTATCGCATGCGTCTTGTCATGTCATCTTGGACTTACTGGTCAGCTTATGCACAGGTTGTGTGCTTTTTAATGTTTTTACGTATTAAATTTTAGGGTCTGCTTATATGCTGATGGGCTTATACGCGAGTATATTCAGTAGTTTTGAGGAGACAAACAGGTTTCACGATCTTCTTTAATAGATTCAAAGTTGTACATTAAATATGCCCACAGAATGTGGTAGCATATCTGTTTGATCTCTGATGGGAACGAAAAAGCTTTCCTGTCATTAATGACATAAACAGTCAGACTGTGGTATATTTCTCTTTATTATTTTGTGCATAAGAATTGGAGTTCGTAATATCAAAAGCTTCAAGTTGATTATTACTGCAGCTCTCATTTGTTTCAAGATACCATAAACTTCCTACAAGCAGAAACCATGAAATTCATGTAAATCTCCCTAGATTTGAGGGGATTTCATCTACCATGAAGTTCAACCAACTGAATTTTAAAATCATTTTTGAGTAATCTGATTTTTGGGTACGTGTAATATGATTTTTACAAAAGTTGAAATGTTTTTCTTGGAGCATTTTATGTCATTAAATTCTGCAAATGTTATTTTACTTTGACTGCATTCTGACACAGACTTTTGCAGATGGCACTAGTTTGTGGAGTACGAGCCTTCACCTGTCATATGTATCCACAAGCATGTATTTATTTTGAAGCTGAAGTTGTAAAAAGTTACTGCTGTTAGAAGTGTTATGGCTTTTGGAATTGTGTTGGTGTAAGATTTAACACTAACAAATGAATTTAATGTCTTTTTCAGGTAATAAGATTGACAGCAAAAGATATATTTGATTGCCTGATAAGCATTCATTTGCAGGCAGTCTCCTCAAGGCTGGGTAAGTAAAACCATACGAGTTTGAAATTCAAGAGACCAGCATGACATTTTGGTACACAAGATAATGGATTATCTCAATAATACATTGAACTGTCCTTACATTCTATACTCGCTTATAAGTTGACTGTAAGGCAACACCCCCACCTTTTTTAGGGCTGAAAAGTCATACCAAAGACTTATAAAAATGGTATTAACAGCTGCCTCGCTTTGCACTCAGCATTAAGAGGTTAGTTTTAAGACTGGTTGGCCTGGTATTGGGATAATGTGACTGGGTGGGACATAATGCTACATGTTTGTGGCATGATCCCCCAATGCTAGACATCACTGTAAACTGCCACACATCATAATGAAAAATTGTTAAAGCTACGTTAAAAATCCAAATCACACACACACGTACTAATATGAGATCCTCTATTTCTGACACAGTTTCACTTTATGATAATGGTAACCTTTTCGTTGATAAAAACCTTCAGTGAGCAAAATACATGTATGGAAAAATTTGAAGATAGATGAGACAAATTTTCAAAAAATCCTAGATTTTAACAAGTTGGGTCTTTTATTTCAGTTCTCACCACCAGTGTAACTTAATACCAAGTTTTTTTCATGGTGCCATATGAATCAGTATTTGTTAAACTTATTTAGAGTCTTTGTATTTTTATTGTTGTACTTAGTTTATAAAATACTGCAGACTGTCCTGTGTATTTACTGCCTGCAAATAACTGTTAAAAGGTTTTATCATTTATTTCAGGTACAAATGATGAAGATGAATTCCTCCGCAAATTAGCACTGTCTTTATGTCAGGAGGTCTCTTGGTCTTGTAAAGGGAAGTATAATACTTTGTCTTCCCTTGTCAGCCATCTTGGATCCAGATGGCTACTACAGCTGCATCCTGGGATAGGCTCAGAGGTCATTGATCAGATACAGGAGCAGACCATGGCTTGCTACGTAAGACAGTGTATTTGTAATGACCATATATGTGGAAATTTCAGCATTAATGCTTTTTTACAAATGAACTATTCTGGCACATTGTATATGTTTATATTTTCAGTTTTGGTACTGGGTGACAACAGTAGTTTTACTCCTTTATTTCTACATGGTTAATGTTATTTTCATTTTGACTGCACAAGTAAATAAAATAAAACCTCATTAATCCATATTTGGTTTATAATGGTTACTTAAAGTAATGGCATAAATAAAATATGTCACACTGATGCAACGCCCAGTAGCCATGGCAATTCTGGAATACTGTTTGTTATGTCACTTTGTGATCCACCAGGTAGCATGGCAACATTATGAAATATTTTTTTGGTATGCCACACTGTGAAGTAAAGCCCAAAAAATGTGTGTGTTTCCTATTGCACTGGTTTGGAAATTATGGTAGCTAATTTGTTTTTTTTAAACATTATGTATGTTATAATGATTAGTATGTTTAATGTACTAAATGCTTCAAGTACTGGGCAAAACCAGATCAGTTAGAGGCACAAATCAATTTCAAGATTTTTATTTTTATTTTTTACCCTGGGGAAAAATAGTGTTAGGGTTGGCAACGAAAAACAGGGACAGTAGGCTGACTGGAAACACAACAACATCACAGAATATTGTTTTTGGTATAGGGCTCAGTAGTCATGGCAACAGTATTGAATATTGTTTGGTATTTCACACTGCACTTTAACACCCAGAAGCCATGACAGCAGATTTGAATATTGGTCAGTATTTCACACTTTGACATAGCATGTAGTAGCCACGTTAACATCATGGAATATTGCTTTGTAAGTCACACTGACATAGCACCAGTTGACATCATCATTCGAATAGTGTTTGGTGTTTTGCAGATATGTGATAAATAGAATACCAAACTCTTGTATAAAATTAGTAGATATGAAATTTCTGAAGCTTTGTGAATTATATATTTCATATGGTGCAAGGAACTTGTTGCATTAATTTTTTCATAAAGTTAACAGAGTATGAATTTCTCATTCAGGGTCCTGATTTTGTGCATGTTTTGTACAGATAGTACCAGAAAGATTTTCAGTAAATAAAAAATGTTTTGTCATAACTAAAAGGTCTGTGCCGACGTATCAGCCCTAATTAGAAACTATTCTGTTCAGAAATCATTCATGAATAATTTTTTTTAAGATTCAGATTTTTTGACAGTAAACTTCAGACTTGGTGACTTCCTCAGGATTTACCAAATTTAAGGAAGCAATAATGCTTATTTGTCAATAATTTGGTTTCATGTGAATCTGTTATTTTAACTGCAGTAAAAAAATGCTGACTTCCAGCATAGTATTATTTAAAAGTTATTTGCACCAGAGAAAACTAGGAGATTCTGAGGGATGAATAGGGATGTCTGTCCCCTTTCACCATCAAACATATTTCCATATTACTTGATTAAAATCACAAAGTCATTATCTCTCCCAATCCAGCAATCCTGCAAAGACGAAAATGCTATCTTTCCCATCAATATAACACATAGACCAAGTGAGAAGCAACTTACCTGTCCTCTCTGCTTGCCACTACTAGGTGGCTACCAGTTTACCAGTTTAAGCTTTCACTTGGTATGGTCAACATCATGCTACTGGACCTCCTGAGATCCAGCAATATCTTTGTGGTTTCAAACCATCCATCAATAAAGTTGGTAACGCATTGTGTAAACAGGTACAGTGTGACCCCGCTATAACACGGTAAATGGGAGCCATAGAACCCAACCGTGTTATAGACCGAACTGTGTTATAAGCAACCAGATCAGTTGGCTGAAGAAAATGATGCATGTACCCCAAAAAATGTGCGGGGTGGGGTGGGGTTTAGGTAATAAATGCGGGCGCAAAAATACGTGCTTCATTTGCACAGCTGTCATCTTAAATCGATGCACATTAAATGAGAAATACTCCTGTAGTGAAACATAGAAGGCATATATAATATTTTACTTTATTCAGAGAGCCACGCATTGGTACATATACGTGTATACTGTTTATATATACATGTCTAATGTATAGCAATGAATAAAGTATCAACACCGTGTACTCACCCGCGAATCACGTCACATACATTGAATCCAGAGTACAAGTAATTCCATCGAAAATATGCACACACACAGATTTAAAATATTCACATATAGGTCTGTATTCAGTGGAAAAAAATAGCACAATCACGTAACGAATGATGAAGCACGTTTAATTTTCAGTACGTCCCAAGTTGGTAAAAGTTTGCGTCTTAAGTGCCGTCAGTAGAGTTCATAAGCATAAACTTTTTTCCTGTAAAAAGGAAACTTTCACAGCACAGTAAAAGTGTTCCAGTCACGTTGGAAACTAAAACAATCCATCAGATTTCATTGCTTTTATTTAAGTTCGGTAGTGACTTCCTTTGAAGAAAGGTTCTTTGTTTTTATTGAAGATTGTAGTCAGCTTTCTTTGATAAAGGGTACATGCATTATTGAAGTCGCCGCTAAAGGACAGCTTTGGAGAACCAAACAAATGCCCGTTTCTTAAAGTGGCGGCAACATCAAAAAATTGTACTGCATGATTGAGACTGATTTTTTTCCCATTTGTTTTCATTACAATTGGTGCTTCAAAGGTAATGTTTTCTTTGAAATTTCAGCTACTATTTTATCTGGGTACATTTTTTAAAAAAAAATGAATTGGCCGTCGTATGGTCAATTGTAGTTACTGTTCCTCCCTGCCTATTGAATAGACAAGTGAGAGCTTTTTTTTTTTTACATTTATGGTAGTGGAGTGATGCTGCCTTCCACGCATGCGTCAGAAATTTAAAGAAAGGGTCAATCGACGATAGAGACACAGGTGTTCTGGTCTGATGACAGGGATTACTACAGAAAATGTGAATGTTCTGAAGGATTTAGTTCTGAGTGAAAAGAAGAGGAATTTTACTTACCAGCCACATACAAATGTCAGTCTGTGTAAATATATTAATTACTAGCAAGCGGCCAAAAATCCGACGAAAGATAGATTATGAGATAATGCCTCATCCAGTTGATCTCCGCTACCAGAAACATAAATTTAAAAAAAAGCTGATATCTCAAAATATACAGTACTCATGCTAGATGTCAACATAAGCAGATTATGATATAACAATGCAGTATTAAGATGGTTTGTCAATATAGACAAAGAATTTGTTAATGTAACAATAGATAATTTTTCATTACATTTCAGTGCAACAATGTCACCAATCAAAAAATCGCCAGATGGTATAATTTGCAGCCAATAAGGAAAAAAAAAATCGCAATCTGTGACATTGGCGAGGTCCTGCGCGATTCCTGAATAAACTTTTTACACGTTATTTTTCGTACTTTTAAGAAGAAAACACTATTTTTTCGTGTATGAGAAAAATACATATAAAATTTCAGGAGCCACGCCACGATCGTCTTGTATTATTCATATGCGATATCTTCCCTAAAATGATAATAAACTTTGGTTTTTTTTCGTACTTTTAAGATAGAATTTTTTTTTCGTGTATGAGAAAATTACATGTATAAAAAATTTCGGGAGCCACACCACAGCTGTGTTATATCCGAATTAGTGTTATAACGGAGCATGCTATAGCGGGGTCACATTGTATATGCTAATATTACAATAATAATTTGTGTAATTTTAATAATAATGTTGTGAATTTGTTCGCAGTCATGGATTTGAGGATTCTGAATTGTGATGACTTGTAGTTTTCATATGACTTATTAGAGTTGAGCAGTGGTGGCAAAGCCAGCGAGGTCGTACATGAGATTTGTCTTGCATGCACTAAATGTTTGTCTATTTCAACCTGAGTGGTTCCACATTGTGGTCATCAGGAGTTGGTTCGCTATGCTGCAGGAAAGCCTGAAGAATCAGGAGAGATGCAGGAATTACTTGACAGGGTGTGACATAATGAGTCTAGATGCCAAGACGTCACCACATGCTAGTGTAGTAAGGGATGCATTAATGGTCCCCCAACCCTTAAATGGTAATTATAATATCTGGTCAGATAGAAATGGAGCAACAACAAGGGGTTTTGGAAAGATTACTGAAATTGCAGAAATTTCAACACAGTTGCTGGCCTTTGGGGTAATTTTTTTGTCCCCGCATACACTGCAAGCTCTATGGGTGGCATAGAGTTGACATAAAAATGCCTTCCTTATTTCGGCATCACTTCTGCCAGCTGTGCTGAATACTGGCTGGCTGTTCTGTGGTATGAAGAGTCATATGGGGATCCGTCTTTTTTTTCACACATTCTGATAGGTGGTGTCTGGGCCAGCCATTGAGGCAGCCCCTGAGCAAACAGCCCAGCCCCATCCAGCTGATTCCCTAGCCATCTGTACAGCAAACCAAATCTATAGCAGTTGAATGACCACAAGCTAACCGGTCAGTTTTTTTATGGAATATGTTTGGGAGTTACGGTGCCACTCACAATGATGATAGCAACACCTTGTCCATGCCTTTGGGTATGTTTTCTGTGTTCACTATGTCTGAGGACAATTCCCCCACAGGAAGTGCAGGGATAACACCAGTGACTTTTCATATTCTGACCTCCACAATGTAGCAGATGGAGCCTAATTTTACAGCAGCCACAGAATGTATATCATGTTGAGCAAGTGCCCACTGCAGCCATCTGTGAGCCAGGCCTACAATGTGATTGCTTTGGTATACGAGGACAGTGACCCCTACATTTGATGCTGCAGTTGATGAAGTAGATTACAGACTGCCTGTCAGAAAAGATCTGGGATTCTGACAACTCTATGGCTTTCTTTGCAAGTCAGCTACCAGTGTCTTTCATGTCATGTTGATACTGGACACACTCATCATAATGTTTAGCACTGAGCTTCCTACCTTGGACAGAATCATTGTGGCATTCAAAATGATGATCCTGTTATTTTATAAGGTGAATAGGAATGTTTTAGATGCCAAACTGCTGTGAAATACAGTCTCCTCTTTCTCCATGCTAGATTTGGCATCACTAGCGATCATTTTGATTGTCAAAACATTGCTTTTGGAATAGTCATGACATGTTTTTTGTTTAATTACTTTCTATTTCACCAGTGTATGGATTATGCTTTTTTGGTACATTTAAATAAAAGAAAAATAATGCAATGAAAAGTTGTGTTGTTTTTATTATCATCTCTTTGATCTCACACATCATATAAATTCAAGAATATTCTAACAAATAAACTGTATTTTGCTAATATATTGAGGTAGAAGAATAGTTTCTACCTTAAAAAATTGGCACAAGATGTTAAGCAAAACAGGCTTTTATTGATATGACTATATGGCTGAAAAAAATTAGGGGGATCTTTTTAAACTTCAAAACATGTCAGATCAGAAAAAGGACAATATCAATTACACTTTACAAATGTAAAAAGAAGAATACAAGAGTGATTTAATACAGAACTCTGACCGTGCACATTTTAATGCATATTGTGCAGTTTATGGACTTTAATATGATGTGCATTAGCATAAAGTTAGACATGTCATCATTTGCTGTCTTTCCAAATCAGCTTCATCCTTGCCAGTGCAGCTGTTCTCTCTGTAATCCTGGAGAGAACCTTCATCAGAGGCGATAGCACAGAGGTACTTGAAGCTTGTCACTGTGCCCAGCTTCTGTCCACTCACTCTTATTTCCTTTTGTATGCCACTCAGGTTGTTTGTCATTAGCTTGGTCTTTTCAGAGCTGATCTCCATCCCATACCTTGGTGATGCTTGGTTGACACAGTTCACTAAGGTTTCTTGTGCTTGTTTGTTTCATGCTAAGCCATCAGTATCATCAGCAAAGTTCAGGTTGGTGATTGTTCTGCCTACAACAATGACACTGCACTCATGGTCTTCCAAGGCATTGGACATGATCCTTTCTAGTTGAAGAGAGTGGGTGAGAGGAGGAACTAATCAGATTCTGACTCTGGTTCTGAACCAGTCTCTTATATTGCAATTGACTATAACTGCACTAGTCACCTTGTCTTACAGGTTCTCTATAGTGCTGATTAGTTTTGCATTTATGTTGTATATCAGCAAGGTTGCATGCCATACCTTGTAGAAAGCCTTCTTGAAGCCAGTGAAGACATGGTAGAGTTCCTGTTGATGCTGCAGATACTTTTAACTTTATATTCTAAGGCTGAAGATCTTTTCTATAGCACTATGTCCTTCTGTAAAACCAGCCTGTTCTTTGGCAATGATGTTGAGGATGATCTTGAGCATAACCTTGCATGGTTGACTGATGGTGCTGATTGATTGGTAGTTCTGGCACAGCTGCAGATTCCATTACTTAGAGTGATGATCAGAAACTGGGTCCATGGGGTGGGCCATTCTCCGGTTTACTAGATTTTGTTGCAGATTGTTGAGGTCATCTATCATGGAGGTTCCTCCTGCTTGAACAAATTCTGCTGGTACCCCCAGCTGACTTCCCTTTCTTTAGTGCCTTTATTTCAGCTTGTACTTCATCCCTGAGGATCGGGTGGTCAGCCTTGTTGTGGTCATTGGGAAGTTTAGTACAGCTATGTCTCCAGAAGTCTCCTGGTTGTAAAGCTCAGAACAGTATTCCATCTATCTGTTAAGAATTTCATGATCTTCAGTGAGACTCTTGCCAGCCTTGTCCCGGATTGTATTAGGTCTCGCCTGTTTCTCTGTTCTCAGGTCTTTCACCAACTGGTATGCCTTTAACTGTTATTCTAGTTCAGCTTTTCTCAGTTTCTTTACATTGGTCCTCTAACCAGCTTTTCTTTGCTCTCTTTAAGCTCTTCTTAATCCTGTTGTTAATCTCCCTGTATTTTCTGCTCCTTCAAGTTCTCCCCGCTTCCTCTTATTTTTCTCCTCACATCAGAGAGGTCAAGGATATTAGCTGTGACCCAGGGCTGCTTATCCTACAATGTTTGCCTAGCATCTCGCTGGCTGTGCCTATTACTGCCCTGTTGAAGGTGGTGATCAAGGAGTCTAGGTTTATTTCTTCACCACCCAGAATTGTGAGTGATGCTATTTGCCAACTAGTGCTGGCTCAGATACTTGTTCCATGCATGGATCTTTAAGTATCTTCAAGTTCAAACTTGATCTTAACCTGTCTTGGTTTCTTGATTTTCCTCAGACGAAGTTTGATAGTCATAATTAGCAAGTCTTGGTCACTTCCTGTGTCAGCTCCTGGGAAGCTACGTGTTCGGGCAATGTTGATGCGAGATTGGAATTACTTCCTCACCAAGATGTAGTCAATCTGATTGTGGTGTTTCCATCTGGACTGTACCAGGTCCATCTTCTAGATGGTTTTTGGGGGCCAAGAGTGTTCATTAGCACTAGGTTATTGTAGGTGGCAAAGTCCAGGAGCTCCATTCCTCTCTCATTGGTCTGTTCATTACAGTATGGACCACAGACTTCTTGCCAGTCTGCCTGTGCATCTTCAGTTCCTTGAATAACCAGAATATCCTTGTGTGTCTGGTCAATGAAAGTTTTAAGCTGGTTGTAGAGCGCATCCACTTTTTTGGCATCATAGTTAGATGTTGTGTCAGAGAGCATGAAAATCATAAACATTTACAAACATATCCTATATTTGTAATTTCAAAAAGATCTAGAGATTATTGTTATTTTTAAAGTTTTTTATCTTGTTTGCAGTAATGAATTAGAATATTTAGATTCCATTGATTGAGACAAAAGACAAAATTGAATGTTGAAAGAAAAAATGTGGCAGTGAATAAGATAATACACTAAGATATAAATATTGTATACCAAAGATTTCTCTCGACTTGTCTTTGCGCTAGTGTAGTGATATAAATGTAAACGTGTACACTCCAGTGCTAAATAAAATAATGTCGGGATGCATTTCAGGAACTCATTGTGACAGCTAGCCACCCATTTCGTAGAAGTTGAATTCAGCAAATATTCAATCTGAGATTTCTTATGATGACATGAAGAAATTTGGCACATTCTGGACTGCTGAGAGAAACACAACTACAGATTTGATACATCAAATAATACATCTCCACCATCTCTGTTTTTGTTGAACACCATTTTAATTTTGTTTAGAGACTTCAGATTTGGGAAAGAAATTGCCCAAAAAAATTCCTCTCACCATTCACACATTTTCAAACATATTCAGGTCAATATATCACACTTTCACATAGCTTTTTCAATTTAAAAGTGAAAAAAAACCCTGAGAATCTAAAACTTTATGTATGCATGCTAATGATTTTATTAATTTCACTGTTCTACCTTGTGAATTAAAAAAAAAAATTGAACTAAACTTTCAGAAGACTATTACTATTTTAAATAAGAATACGTTATAATAGTTTAAACAGTGAATTATTATGGATGATATACTTGAATAGGTAATAAAGATGATGGCTGTCTTCAGATTAATAGCATTGTTTTTTATGCAGCAGATGCATCAAATTAAATTTATTAGTATATGAAAATGGCCACTGAGGATTGTGTATCAGTTTCCTCGTGTAAAAAAGAGGTGATAAAGATACTTGCCAACATCTTTTACCTGATCTAGGGATATTAATATGAGGAAACATCCAAAGTAAAACTACTCACTTTATGCAAAACAGTTCACAGAAAGAATTCAGATCTTTATTAAAAATATTAAGGAAAATATTAGATGCTATGTAAATTTCAGAATCTTGTTAAGAGGAAATATCTCACTTCTGATATTTATAGTAATTGAATAAATAAATAAACAAATAAATAAAAAATAAATAAATAATTAAATAAATTAAACATTTTAATTACTTTATTTTAGATTTAAATAATATGTCCTGTTGAAGTAGTGACTTCTAAATATGTTTTATGAAAGCCATGATAACTCCTTTAAAAAAAAGTTTCAGAAGTATTTAAAGTTTGGATCTTTACTGTTTCATTACAAGAGCCAGCTAGACTAAATAGTTCTCTAGAAAAAAAAACAACAAATTTCCAGTTATTTACATTATTACTCATTTGAAAAACTCACCTATTTTGTGCTGTCATTCACTACGACATCTAGCAGCAGGTGCTTGTTTTACATTTGATTGTTCTCCATCACTTCGGGTATTTTATGTTTCCTTTCATTATATCCTGACTTGTTTTCAGAATCTTCCTTTTGAGCCAGTTAAAACTTTCTAAAACTATATTGTTTTATTGGTGGCCAACATGAATGATATTTTTCAACGCAAGAAAATGATCTGTAACTTGCATCTTGTGTTTGGATAGGTGATAAGTCACAAATCAGGACAACAGATTGATAATTTCTGTCGGCAATTTGTGAAATTTGATGACAGCCATGGCAGGTCACATAAATCACAACAACAAATTTATTATGTCAGCAATTTTTGAAATGGCCAAAGATGCAAAAGGTGATAAAAAGTAAGATGCCAGTAATATCCTTTTTAAAACAGTGTATCTGGCAGTAAAACTACTCATGGTTTGAGGCAGTTGGCTGAGTTGCAATGCAGAGTCTTTGAATGCTGTTAGTATATTTTCTAACAGGACTGTGTCATAAAATTGAATAAAGTACAGAAAATAAAGGATTGATATCTGAAAATACATTATAATTGGTTCTGATTGGCCAAGAGCTTAAATTAAATAAAACAAAGAAATAATAAATCAATTTTCCTTTTTGTGTGTTATAATATTTTTTATGGATATCATTTTAATTTGAATAAATATCTAATGTAACTTGGTCCTTATTTTGTATCTTTATATAGGCCAGTGACTTGTATGAAAAACTGTTTACAAAAGACATGGATGTAGACAGAACCACCTGGATGACAACATGGGTGGACCCTGTAGTGACCATTCTGTGTGGGAACAGTAAGCTGCAAAAGAAACTCACTCAAGAGGTATACCAATATTACTGCCATCCCTCTTGTTAAAAAAGAAGAATTGGATCTAGATTTTGCTCAGCCTTGTTGTTCTACACTTACAGTGTCTTAAGGCAATGTGGCCCTTTCAGCAATGTAAGAATCTCACTAAAATGTTGCTTCATGTTAATATAGGGTAAATCTCCTGTCAGCAAACAGTGGCAAAGGGTTACAGTTTTAATTGATATCATGCATCTGCTTTGACATGCAGGGTAGTGCTCTCACAGACAGTAAAACTGATGCTTATTATTGTCTCTTCTAGCAATATATATAAACATACCAATAAAAAAAATTAACAAAACCCTTTAGAATAACAAACAGCTTTACTGAGAAGCCAATCTTTGAAATTTACTGCACTATTATTCACTAAGGAACTAAATGCCCTTTTGAACACCATTTAACCAGCTAACTGTGAGCACTATAGCCTTCAGGCAGTAGAGCTGTAAGATGCTTAGTCAGCGTCTTTGTTTGTTGATTGTCTGACAAAGAAACAATGTATCAACTAGACCTAGTCACTTCAGAGTTAAGTGTAGTCAGTAACACCTTTATTGATTGTCAGACAAAGAAAAAAAGTATCAACTAGACCTAATCACTTTAGAGTTAAGTGTAGTCAGTAACACCTTTATTGATTGTCACACAAAGAAAAAAAGTATCAACTAGACCTAATCACTTTAGAGTTAAGTGTAGTCAGTAACACCTTTATTGATTGTCAGACAAAGAAAAAAAGTATAAACTAGACCTAATCGCTTTCAAGTTAAGTGTAGTCAGAGACACCTTTATCAATTGTTGGACAGAGAAACAATCTGTAAACTCTGCATAATGACATTTAAAATTTACTCTGTTGAGGAGTTTATTTGACAGTTGCATGGATAAAAAACACCAAGACAATTTTAATATATCCTTTGACCAATGTTTGTTGTTCAGAGCATGACAGAACCTTTGAACTGCCAGAAATATCCTGGAAAATTTAAGGGATTTAAGGTGGTCTTGCATTTATAAATCAGCACAGTGTTAAAGTATTTTTGCATGCCCATAACTAAAACTATTGGTGGGAATCTGATCAAAGGTGATACATTTGATGCTAGGGAGTGGGATTTGCTTTTCTTCTCCTTCATATCTACATATGGTATCATTTTGATAGAATTCAATTTAAATTTACAATGATGCATGCTTTTATTAGTAGACAATTTGCTTGTATTTTAATTCAACACTTCCCCTGGGTTATGCCCCTGTGGTGTGTGCATACCCATTGGTGCCTAGGTCCAGGGTCATAACTTGGAAACCACTGAGATCCCCACCCTATGACCATTTACACACATTCTCCATATGAAAAGTTGAAATCATTTACGCAGCCAGCACTGGCTGCTGTCTGTCTGCTTCATGGGGATTGGTCTTTGGATGATAACTTAGAAACTTCATAGCCTCACCCTTAAAGTGCATATACAATTTACTTGGCCTTACAAGGAGAATTAATTTTTGCAGTCAGCATAGGTTCCTTTGCCTGTCCTTAACCCCACCCTAGACCCAACCCATAGCATCATAACTTGGAAGTTATTGAGATACCCATCCTATAGTCATGTATTTACCTCCTTGAAATGAAAAGGCCAGTCAATCTCTCATTACTCTCTAGGGACTTTCACCTCAATTATAACATAGAATCTGTTCATAGCCCTACCTTGAAATTATACATATATACTACTTGGTTTGGACAAGGGAATTCATTTACAGTAGGCAATGGAAATATATTAAGGTGAGGCAGAAATAAGCAAGACATAGTGTTCCACAAAATCTTTGTTGTATTTGCAAGCTTGCATATGTGTTACTTGATAAGTAATACATCCAGTTATCATCAGTGCATACTTACTTGGCACATTCTTATTGCCGTTTGTTACATTCTTGTTGTTTGTTAACATTCTTATTGCCATTTGTTACATTCTTATTGCTGTTTGTTACATTCTTATTGCCATCTGTTACATTTTTGTTGCCATTGGTTATATTTTTATTGCTGTATGTTCCATTCTTTATTGCTGTTTGTTACACTAAGTTTGGTATTTGATGTGAGATACTAATGTATCAGTGTAAAAGAAAGATCTAAACAAGAGATTCAGATATTTATTCACTTTCCTGATTATTTATGGTCCTTTTTTTTAAAGTTTGGTCCTGATCAAGTATTACTAAACTTTAAGCAGATACAGTTTACATACAGAATTGGCAACACTTCTTTATTTCAGTACATTTTACCGAAGTTATTGAAGTGTGGGAAAGATACTCTTCATTACATGATTCAGCGAATATCTTCAATAACAGGTGAGTGTTTATTACATAGCTGCCAAGTGTCCCGTTTTTTCCATATTTGTCCCGTATTTTAGACCTGAATACGGGTGTACGTTTTTTTTTGCAAAAAATATGTTTTTTAATTTTAACGGGCACTTGGTTCCATTCTGATAGAAATGTATTGCATGTATATAGGAATACAGTTCTACAATATGATTGGTTCATTCGAAATCGAGGCTACCATGCCTGTCTTTATCCGCCATATTGGATTTCGCAAACAGTTACTGCTATCACTGTATCTCAACTTCGTAATATTCAGCTTCTAATCATGTTGAATAGGAAAGCAGAATATTCAGAATTTTCTCCAGGAAAGACAAGACAACAGAACTGGAAGGACAATTGTGCCGTCTTGTTTAGATTTGTGAAACTACCTAGTAGAGGAGAAAACTTTATGTTTTGCAAATTGTGTAATGTGATTTCACTACTGGATATGGAGGCGCACATGAAATACAAAAGCACGAAAAAGCTAATAAACATCAGCTTGCTGCTTCATCATACGCAACTCAGCCTGAATTTGGATGTAGATAAATACCAGAGAGAACCTTGATATAATTCGATCAAAATTCAGTTTATTAAATTTCTTTTAGAAATGAACTTTCGTCTTTCAGTTACTAGTGTTGCTGGCAATTTATTTCGCACACGTTTTCCAGAAAGTAAAATCGCAAAGGATTACTTGTATTCTAGAACGAAAACAGTTCAGTAAGAAAATCACACAAAGTTCAGACCATCAATGACAGATGGTACATTGGAATCGATAATGATTGAAAAAAAAACAAGGTGTGGAAAAGGCTTCTATAAACAGCCTGTGTCTGAGTGTGTTGCACTCTTGCACCTTCTGAATGGGCACCCGAATGGAACAGGGTGCCCGTCCAGAAGGTGCAAGTGTGCAACACATGCATCTTTGACATTAAATAATTATGTAAGGCACTGTCCTACTTTACAGATGGTTGTATATGTTGTAAATAGTTACATGTGCATTAAAATTTTAAAAATCAGTATTTGTTCCTGAAAATCAGTATCTTTGTCATCAGCAGTCAGTATTTTTGTACTCAGAGGTTGGCAGCTATGTTATTATTAAGTTACATTTAACTTCTCTGACACATAATTCATCACATCAATATGATTATAGAGTCTACATTGAGATTGGCGCCAAGACAAAATAATCCATGCAGAGGGTTTACATTATTTGTCATCTATGAAGCAGAAGACAGGGATTTCCTTATCTCTGCATTTTCTCTACTGTTTGGTTTTCGAAGAAGATAGAAATTTTTTTTAAAAATTTCCATCATATCATTAACTTACTTGAAAACATTGAAGTTGTGTCTAACATGTCGGTGTCATTAAAGTGCAGAATGCCATGTTGTTACTTATCAAACTGTCACATGATAGTCTAAGACAACCAGACTGAGACAACAAGACAGGGGCATAGAAAAGTAAGATTCCTAAATATATAAGATTCTTCTGTCTTATTGATTAGAAATTTGAAATACTTTTTCCATTATGTTCTTTTTCCTTTGTTCTCATTTGTGTAGTTGTGATGTTCAGTCATCAGAAGCTGACAGTGTATGATTTTTTTTTACATCATCTGTCAAGAATAAATGTCCAGCCTTGAAAACTTTTGATGCTAAATTGAACTAATAATATTGTAACAGGAAGGAACAATTTACAGTTGCAACTGAGGATCAAATCAAGTACTTCTACCTCACAGTCAGGCACACATACCATAAGACTGGTTAATTGGTGTCATCATTTACCTTCACTGCTACAATAAGAAAATTATTGACATGTCACTCTAGGTATGACTAATGTGCTAAATCCATGACATTTTTCTTTTGCATTCAATTACTATGATTCCTTCATTACTGTTCAGAGCAGGGGAAAAGTCCAGATGGCCAGTTGGGTGCACTGATTATGTGTCTGAGAAGGGCTAGAGCCATGGGACTTTTGAAAAACCAGTCACAGGACCAGTCTGATATGTGGTATGGGCTTGTGGAGGTCAAACTCATTCATGGAGCATTGTCTAGCTCTGATGACCAGGTAGGGCACAACATCTGTGGCAGCACATCAGCTGTTAAGAATGTTTGAAATAATTATCCCAGCATATTTTGAAGAGAAAGGTGGTGATTATGTGATCATGCTCATACGGATGTATTAGCATGCTTGAAATGACTTATACACTTATTCAGGTAGAGACCTGTAACCTTGACAAATGATTGGAGGTGGACAGAAGATGTACACAACTGTTTTCAGGGAATTTTAGGCATTTCGAGGACCAAATGAGAGCCCTAAATCTGATGCAAATCAGCCCTTGGCCTAAAGTACTATATTTCAAAATCATGTAGAATTTTCAGTATCAGGTATTTACTCATGAAGAGTTCATTCCTTAATTATTTTTCCCCCAAAATGATAGGCTATGGGGACATACACAATACCACAACAAAAATTGCTAGTTTTAGAATTTTGTATCCTTCCCAAAGGGGAATGGCTTGAAGGGGCTAGGTGCATCTGTTTAATTGTTATACAAAATGTGTAGTAATTTCAGGGAGTGGGTTGTGTTGTGCCACAATTTGTCCTATATGACTCGAGATACATTAGGATGGAGACATGCTGCCAATGTGCATGATTGCACAATTCATGCAGAATTTCTACAAATTGATGTACATAGAGAGCATTGACGTGCAAGAACTCCCACAAATAAGTTTAAAGTCATAAATACAAAAATGTACTCTGCGCAGTATACAATTTGTATTTAACCAGTCACTCTTAAAGTATTTGTCTTGACATAGTTCATGCAAGTAGAGGTATTGCAGAGTTTGTCATGACATCAGTCTCTTTTTCAGGTAGGCAATAGTTTACACATCTGGGTTCTTCAGCTTGACAAATGGTTGTTAAACTAAACCAGATTGGCACATTCAGCCCTGGAACAAGCATTCTATCATAGTTTGAACCTTGCATCAAGGAAGTTTTACAAATGTGTGTTTAAAATATGGGCTACCTAGAAATCCAAAATGGCTGATAATTGTGATGATGACAGTGATTTGTAAGTTATGAAGTAGATCAGATTATTGGAGCTGAGAAAGCATTCATGGAGATACCAGCAAGGGATTTTGAACCTGAAAATGGTGTTAAATACGAGTCCAATATACATACTGGATTAACAGAAATAGATGGCATGCTGGTCAATCCCTCTTTCAGCAGTATTTCAAAATTAAATGTAGAAAGGCAGAATAGCAAACCTAATTAAAATACAGACAATTTAAAAGTAGAGTTTAATTTTCATTTCTTTTTTTTTTTTAAAACAATTTAGCCCTTCAGGATCTTGGGCTGCAAAACTATATACCCCTATAAAGGTGAAGATAAACCTATTAGCCCTACTAAGAATCTAAAAATGAAATTAAGAAATAAAGATATTTTATGTGATCAAAATACCTCTTTGAACAAGCAGACTATGACATGGACCTAAACCATACAGCATTATGGAGCAGATGAGATATCTGGCTTGGTAGTCAGTAAAGCACCGATGCAATAAAGTGAAACTTTGGCAGAGCTTAAGTTAGTGAAAAATCTTATTTTGGAGCAGAAGTATCCAAAAGATAATACCTGTGAGCTTTGAAAAATTGTACATAACAACCATATAGAATTGTTTCTCAAATTGTTCAAGCTGGCTTAACTAGCTATGTATATGCTTTTTCAGTCAGCAAACCGTGGAAGGAGGTTCTCAGCACAGATCAATATTCATACACAGATAAGAAACAACAGATTAATATCTATACACCTTTAGCCAACATTTTATAAAGATTTTATTTTGATTTCATTAGAGCTCTAAAAGAGTGGAGCAGGAAGAAAGAGAGCTGGATATTGAATGTTTGGCTGTTTCCTCTTCCCCATTTTCATTTACCCCCACCCCATTTTGGTGACAAAGGGGTAGCTCCTCCCTTTAGATAAAATCCTGGCAGCATCTCTGAGGATGTGATTGTGGGTGGTTTGTTGATATGCACAGTGATTGTAGAATTTGATCTTCACCAAGTGACTATAGCTAGGGAGAAAAGATATGAATGTGCATTTTTATAAGTCTGTTCATCCACATCCAAGATTACCTGAATGTTAAAGTTTGAGATTAATTTCAGCGGTAGAGTTTTTACTTAGCTAAATAATTTTTCTCTTCTTGTTCATTTTTATAATGCATATTAAAGGAGATTTACTTAAAGTCTTGTATCATTCCAGGTCAGACTTGATGCCTTTGGGCTGCTGTGTGAGAATCAGAGAACAACAGAACCAGTCAGTGAAGTGGAGCTGAGACTGATAGAGTTTTTCATCCCATACAACCTGAACAGCCAGAGTCCAGCATTCAGGCAATACTTCCTGTCACATGTCAGAAAGGTAGTTTCCTGTCACAAGGATTGTTTTAGCATTCCTTGTGTCCATCAATCTGTCAGTCCATTTGTCGTTCCATCTATCCACCCTTCCATTAGTCAAAGTCTTGTTAGTGCAACTAGTCTCAGTTTTTGATGGATTGATGTGAAACTTGGTACATATTATGGTCATCAATTAAAGATGTACATATTTACATATTGCCATGATCCTGTTGTGTTTTTTTTATAGAGTAATTGCTCATTCTAATTTGTAGCCAAATGCAGTGTTTGATGTAATATTCTTAGCTTATGCTGTAGTCTTTTTTGTCCATTATGTGTTGTCTTTCCCTCTATATATCAATACTTGCATGTGAACACTGCAGAAGCTTTATTTCTGACCAGAATTCAGTCACATTAGTAGTCAGGATCTTGGATGAGATATGAGTGACATCCACAAATGTGAATTGGGTGATCTTGCATGTGATTGGCTGAGTTTGTGAACACTCTTGAGACTTAAGAATTTGATCATCAAAATTTCAGATTAGCTCAAATAAGAGTGACATATTATTGATATGATGTTGCTTCTGATTGGTTGAACTTGTGAGTACTCAACAGACCATAATTCTAATCAGATTTTAATGCAGATTGGTATGTAAGCTGTGTCAAACCTGCAGATGTCTGGTTACAAGTCCAAAACCTTAATCACTGCAGCTTGTCAGTGGTTTCCAGTTTATGACTCCAGGGGCATTGCACTGAGGGGGTAAGGACAGGCCCATTAATCTGTGCTGACTGTACAGATTAACTCCCCTTTTAAAGCCAAATGTATGTACAGTTAAAGGTGTGGATAAAAAAAAAATATATAAACACACACACACACACAGAGTAAAGATTGTTTATTATGTTCTTGAATACAAAGCTTTCTCTGTTAGAATGTTTGACTTTAATTTCCCCAACCTAATTCCTAATTGCAACATATTCCTAAGGCTTTGCTATACTATTCCTTTGTTACAACATTTAATTGATAATAATTTTTGATTTGAGAAAATTTTTGTATCACCTGATGAAGTATAACAAAGCACCAGGTAACAAACATTTAGAAAACAATTTTAAAAACAATGAATTTGGATTAAAAATTTCTTGGTTAAACATTCTAAAAATCCCAGTCCCTTGTCAGACACTCTAAGCAATCTTTTCTCTGTCTCTCTCTCTCTCTCTCTCTCTCTCTCTCGGTATATATATATATATATATATATATTCTAGGAAAAGATAATACTGTCATTAATAGACAGTGTTTCCTTTTCTTGTACAGTGTTAATACATATGAATTAGCATTCACTGGTTGTCGTATGTTAGCTATCCAGATCAGTGTTAATACATGTGAATTAGCATTCACTGGTTGTCATATGTTAGCTATCCGGTTGAGAGATATCAGGCCCACTTGGACCTCCCATTTATTGATTGCTGTGAAATACTGTCAGAAGATCCAAATGACTTCCTGTAGTTTTTGATTAGTTATTGATCTTAAATTACAGCTGGATGTAGTGTATGACATAATTTTGTGAATACAATTAGTCTTGCAGTTTTAAGGGAGTTGCAGTGAGACTTTTTATACATATAATGGTTATCAGATAAACATGAGCCTGTCCAAGGGTCACTGTTGACCTGTAATTTTGTCGGTCATTGCCCTTGTCTTCTTAATGTTGTATATCTTGCGAATACAGTTTTCAGTGGATTGCTTTAAAATAGGTACATGTTGTGGTCATTATCAGAAGATAAGTTTATTGACCAGTCATTTTATTCTCACGGTTGTGGTAAGAGTTATATCCCTTTTTAATTTATTTGTTACAGCTGTATGAAATTCATGTCAATCTTTTGACTGCAGTTGGAAGTAATGCACTACATTGCACTGCAAGAAAAACCATGATGATGAATCACATCCATATTGGATGAAAAAATAAATGAGAGAATATAATTCATTGCAAAACTTTATTACATTACAACCTTGAAAATATCATTCGAAGAAAGACAGGTACAGACATGGATGGTTTGTGTTCCTCAGTAAATATACACATTTTGGTTAGTCAGGTTTCTTACATTTAAATGTATGCATTGATTGAAACATAAGTGTAAAACTAACATTTAGTAGAAATTCTTATATTTGGAGTTACAGTCTGAATTGTGTATCTTGTTTGGCTTTCATGAAAAAAGCAACTCAGACAAAAAGATGTATGACATTTATTGTTGAGTTACAGGGAAAATAAAAACTTCAAGGGAGGTCACTTCTGATCTTTAATACTGTTATCCCTTGCTATAAAACCCATCATTTTAACAGTTCCTGTTTTAAGATGGGTATGGTCAAGAATTCCATTCATTAAGTTGTGAAAAAATTTTATGTATCATCTACTTCATTATAAGTCAGTACATTCTGTTGCTTCCCTGGAAAGCATTATAATGAGTGAGTGCTGTACTTATGTAGTTTTATATCCCACATAATTGTCTGCAATTTACACATAGCATATGTTATATATGCCATATATACTTGTGCATAAGCTTGTTTGCATTTAAGCCTATCCCCGAAACATAAGTCCGAGACGATTTCACAAGATGCATGCGGTAGGTTTTAAATGCATTTATTTTACTAAAATGAAATATTTTCAAACCTAAAGGAAATGTCTTTCTCCAGTCATTCAAGTGTTCCACTTTCGTCAGTCCAAACCTTTCACTGTGTGTGAATGATGAAACCATCAGGAGATTTCATGCTTTTTGGCAGTCTTTGTTTAAAAATGATGACAGAAGGCAGCTTTGGATCGTCGGCGAAACAGGCCAAAACAAAGGTCATAGGCATCACATCCATGTTTCCTATTTTTGATAGTTTGAATGAGCACTCCTTTCTATGATGGATGATAGACTTCTGAAATAGTTGTCTGTTTTATTTCAAGTCTTTTGGTAGCTTTTGTGTGATCTTCCCTGCCTGAGACAGAAACCATGCCAGTTCATTAAACATGAACACCAAGTGGCTTATGCAATACATTGTCATGAATCTGCCAACTTGTGTTTGTCATATTTTGTCATTTGATTACATGCAGACAAATTGCAGTTCTTGTGGTAATGTCTGTTTTATTGACATTTACAAACAAAATCATGGAGTTCTTTCTTCAGTTCAGGAATGAAGCAATCTCAATCCGACATGCCTTCTTTGTTCTTGGCATTTCTTCTAATGCTGCGTTGCTTTTCCTCTGTTCTCATACTTGCTTCTCATGTACATAAAATTCATGTGCTGCAGCACACTTGTTATTTGCTTCAAGATTGAACTTGGCATCATAAGCAGAACTCATTCTTTTATTTCCACCGCTATTCATTTTAACTATTTAAATTTCTAGACAAAGTAAACTTAAATAACATTTGGTAGTGGTAGTATCTTATATATACTTTATCTTTTAATTTTTCCATGGGTGATTGGATATCGGATTGTATTGGATAATTATTTATTATTGTTTCTGTTTTTTTTACTTTTGGCAGCTTATTTCAGTTTTTAAAAAAAAGATTGGTTGTCAGTGTGGAAATCATTATGCACGAAACCACTTCAAGCAGATGTGATAGCTATGGTTTTGATTTGATACTATTGTCATATTAAACTATACATTAGAGTCAGTATAGATTAGTATGTTCATTTGCATTATGCAAGAAAACAAACCCATTATCTTTGAGACATTAGGTACCATGGATTTAGCATACCATTAGTCATTGTTCTACACCTCTTGGCTTTATAGACAACTGAACATTAGTAGATGATAACAGTGATTGTGGGTGCTAAATTTTTTGGGTACATCAAGTGCGCTTTTAACAAAATCCATATGGCTGCCTTTTACTTCCAAAAATGTCTGTCAGAGAAATACTACAAGTTACTTTATTAACAGTTAATAACGCTGACCAGTATATTTCAACTTGCCTGTTATTTACCCTTCCTAGGTGTGCATACGATACAAACCCAAATGGAGTCTTTCAGACTTGTTACTTTAAGAATGACAATTATACATGTTTTATACTCTCGATACCAAAATGTTCTTGTCATTAATACCTTCAGAATCTTAATTCCTAATCTTTTTATTTAGTTTGTTGTCATATCTTAATAACAGTGAAATAAAGTTAGCATGTGTTTGTAAGGTACTGTAGATTTAAATGATCACTGATTAGCCAAGTGTTAAACACTTGATTGAGAGATTACTATTATGGAGGTTCTTTTGGAAAATAAACATGCAGTTGTGGCTCTGATACAAGTTTGCCTGCATTTTCTGGTGGATGATGTATATGCATCAAATAAAAGTCAAGTACATTAATGCTTTTTTTTTATTATGCTGCCTGCAAAGTTAGAAAAAAACATGTTTGATTTCAAGACAGCACATGTCATATGAGCTATGTGGTACATTTGGCAAATGATGTTATTGTTGGTGATCTATAATAACAATATATACTGGTAGTAAAAAATAAAAAAATTTCAAGTTTAGAATTTGACCTGCAGTAAGCTGACCCTCCCCCCATTCTTCCAGGCTTTTTTTTCTTCATAAATGATTTGGATAAACGCAAGTATATATGGTAGTTAGGTCAAAAAAAATATTTTTATTCCTAATAGCTCACTACAACATTTCCCTATTAGTCCTCCATAAGTTTTATATAGTTACATGTGCATTTCTGATTTATTATTTCTAGTTTCTGTCAAGGATGAGTGAAAGTATGATTGCCCTAAGAAGAGATATTGCCTGCAAACGAAACACCACTTCTGCTGAGACTGCTGCAGAGTTTCTAAAGAGCTATAAGGTAAATTGTAGAGGAACCTGAAGATTCAGTACTCCTGTACTAGGTGATGTATAACTTCAGTAACAATCTTTTTTAGTAACTTTAATCTCTAAGGCTTATTTATCATATAAACTTTAATGAAACAGATGCAGTTAGTAGATGTGTAATGTGCTTTTTACAGGTTCCTGTTGAATCTGTAACTAGAGAAAATTATAATGTTGCTTCACTGCACTGCAATATCCCTTCAACAAATATTGTCTCAATATTATATGTATCCTCTCTCTGTATTATTTACATGCAGTAAATCCCCATTTTCTTTCAGAATTTGTTTTGTTAAGGGACCTCTTTGCCTACCACATATCCCACCCATTAGGGTTAGAATACACCCTTATTGTTTCAAAATAGAATATGTTATGGGTAAGCCCTGTATGTTATAACGCAACATAGCCTACCTAAATTAATAGGAATTCATACTTCCTTTAATGAAATAATTGATTAAACAATAATTTGGTGCTTTTTTTAAATTTCACAGTTGTATTTTAATACAGTTTATGTGACTCAAGTCGCTTTGTTACCATGCGTCAGCATTACTTTTAAAGAGCAATAAAGGTTTAACAATTGAAGTCTTCCTTATAAAGAAAGACAGGAAATTCATCATGAGTGAATCATTGTTTAATATGTACCAATACAATGAGTGTAACTTTTCAGCTTTGAGAGATGTTTCAAAGATATTTTACCCAGTTATCTGATACTGTGTTATTTGTCACATTAAGGTGTCTAGATCAGACATCAAGGTCATTTTAGATCAAAGATCAAGGTCATTCTAGATCAAACATCAATGTCATTCTAACTGTATAGAATATAAGAGACAAATTTTACACAGGTTTCTCTTGCAACAAGTCAGACTTTTAGCACTGGCATCAGTACTGTTTCATATTATTCCTAATTCAGTGCTTTAATTTGATTCTAGGTTAAAAAATGTTTCGAAGTTTTTTTCTGATTATAAAATATTGGATGCATGGCACCTGCAAAGGTACCACAGGCATTAATTATTATCCCTTTTTTACCTTAAGTCGTTTCAACAGCTTTAAGATACCATTTATGTACCTTTTATGCATGATCTGTCAAGAGTAAAATGCAGACCTGTTTACAATTTTTAAAATAATTTTTGGTTTTTGTTGGTTTGTTTAGAAGATGAATTCATTATTGCATATTTTTATTTCATTTTTTTGTCTGGATGCTATACAAAGTTGTTGCAAATTTATTTTAATTAGAATAAAAAATTGTTGTGACTAATATGTATACGAAATTAACAGTGCATAAATCTGTAGAATCTTTTCCGTATTCAGGCATTCCTGTCCTGGTTGACAAGAACTCTCCTCTCCAGTCTGTATCCTGGTTCAGCATTCGGAAGAAGGACTGCTTGTTTGGCCACCCTTTCGTTTATCACTGACATTTTTGGTTCATCTGCTGTTGTTCAAGGTAATAATATAACACATAGGAATTTTTGTGATCAACCGTAAATTGTGGATGCATATCCTGAGCTGAGGGCAGTATGGCTGGTGTTAGGTAGCACCAGGCTAAAAACCATACTGTACAGGCAGTTAGTGTTGCTGGGTACAAAAAGTCCACATTTTGTTTTACTAACGAAAGAAATTACCACATGAGACTTGTAACTAAGGGTTAGGAAAACCTAGTTAACATGGTTAATTTACCTTCAATTCTGTTTTCCTTAGGTGTTTTGGGCTTTATTTGCCAAACAATATTGACAATTTGCACACTATAAATGCAAGTAATGCTTACTTTTTACTGTATAATTGGTTATTTGTAGAGTCCAACTGCAGACAACATAAACCCTGATCTGCCATCACATAACATGCAGCAGATCTATGTTTTTTATTCCACTGATTACTCCTAACAAACTGCCTAGACCCAGATCTGCAGACACATTATGTGTTGTTTGCAGTTGGATTCAACTTATAAGCAAGTTATACAGCATGAGAGTTTGGTTTAAAAATCAGACAAATTCAGCACTATGCTTACTTAGTTTAAGCATTTGTCTGCCTTGTTTAAAATTGTGTGAGAGCAGGTTATATATTATAACCAAACTGTGATTTGTTCTAGCAGCACATAACCATCTCCTAATTGATTACAAAGGGGCAGCATTTGGAAACAATTCATAGTATTAATTTGTTCAACATATGCAGTAATGTTACTCCCATAATCTAAAGGAACATGAAATTTTTGTATCTTACAAGGGACAGTTGAAAAATATATTTCTAGTATTATACCCAATAAAAAGTCAAGAATGTTTAGATTCTAAAACCCATACAAATCATAATTATGGTATTGCACTTGAAAATGTACATTTAATTATCGTTAAACTCATTACATTTTATGCACAACAAAACAATACTCAATTGTACGAGAAATGATTTAATACATGCATTGTAAGAAATATAGGATACATGAGTATATGCATTCGTCTCTCTCTCACTCATTCTCTCCCTTTCTCTCAAACATGCCACTATTCATTATTACCAATGTTCTACAACATCAAACTCATAACAAAAATAATGTCAATACATAATTTAAATATTTAAAAGTATTTGGCTCTCTCTGTGGGGGCTGCACATGGGCTAGAATCTGAATGTAAAGGACTGATTCCCAATCAGTGCTAGGCTGATCCCAGCATTACAGTGTATTTTGGGCTGATCCCAGCTCAAGTAGAATTGGTGCTTGGCTGATCCCAGCATTACAGTGTATTCTGGGCTGATCCCAGCGCAAGTAGAATTGGTGCTCAGCTGATCCCAGCTCAGTGTAAAAGACTGAATCCCAATTGGTGCTAGGCTGATTCCAGCATTACAGTGTATTCTGGGCTGATCCTAGCTCAAGTAGAATTTGGTACTTGGCTGATCCCAGCTCAAGTAAAATCTATGCTAGGCTGATCCCAGCATTCAAGTATATGCTGGGCTGATCCCATCTTCAAGTAAATCTATGCTAGGTGATCCCAGCATTATTGTGTATTCTGGGCTGATCCCAGCTCAAGGATAATTGGTGCTAGGCTGACCCCAGCATTAAAGTGTAATCTGGGCTGATCCCAGCTTCCATAGACTGTGCTAGGCTGATCCCAGATCAAGTAAAATCTGTGCTAGGCCGATCCTAGCATTCAAGTGTGTTCTGGGCTGATCCCAGCTTAAGTAGACTATGTGCTAGGCTGATCCCAGCATGCTAATGTATTCTGGGCTGATCCCATCTTAACTAAATCTATGCTAGGCTGATCCCCGCATAAGAGTGTATTCTGGGTTGATCCTAGATTCATGGAATAGAGCTAGGCTGATCCCAGCAGGAAGAAAATACTCTTATATTTTTCCTATTTAAAACTGTAAAAGAAATGTATTTAACGGGGATGACTTTTACGTTATTGGTATAGCTTATGAGTATCCAATTGGGGAAAAATGCCAAATTGAATTTGATATTAAATCTGTCAGATGAGAGCCCCCCCAGAGGATGATAGTTTGGAATGTGAAAAAAAACCATTTGGAGGGACTGGTGTCCAAAGCACATGATACTGAATGCATACATGCCAACCATTACGTTTTTGGCATAATCATTTCGCTTTTTTCACTAAATTACGCCTTAAGCGTAAACATATATGGATTACACGATTTCAGCATATCCCCATTCCAAAAAAAATTAAATAATTTGTTTTCTCGTTTTTATTAACATCCCATTAATCCCACAGACCATATTCTAGAAAAGACGGCTTCTACGTAACAACAATATAAGAGTATGCTTGTCCGTAGACTAGCATGCACTTTCCTAACAGTATTATATTCTATTTATAGTGGCTGTCCTATTTCCAAGAAACATGCTGGTTTCTACTTTCAAACTTTTGACCTCGGATTATATTTATAGCAGCTGTATGGCTTAGTGAGGAGAGAACAGACTGGTTTTCTGATTTTTAATCATTACACGCAGATTCTTTGTTTTAATTCATATTTGGTACAGAACCAGTCTGTAGGATATTTGGTGCTAAAAGTCAGTTAGATTTACTCAAGTCGATGTGTGTGCTCGAGCGAAAATGTTTTCAAATAATTTCACAGATAGATTAAATTAAGATGAACCGATTCAGAGATGAATACAAAACACAGTGTTCCATTCTAGGCTATTCACGCCCATTGCAGGCTGTGTGGAAAGGATTTTAATATTATTCGTGGTGGTAAATTTGATGTAGAGCAACACTTGAAAACTGAAGAAAGCTTGAATTATACTAACTCCAGTACTAAGGTAACTACTTTTTTTACAACAAAACTCAATTGTGGACATGAATGTTATAAATGCAGAGGTGTTATTTACCGAGTTCTTAATAGAACACGCCCCTAGCAGTAGAAGACTACGTTGGTCCTTTGATCAAACAGATGTTTCCTGATTCCAAAATTGCAGAATACATGCATGTGCAAGAGCAAAATAATCTAATATTGTTTGGTGTTTAGCTGAAGATGCTTCACTTAAAATTGCAGAAGCTGTGAAAATTGGGTCGTTTAGTATTGCCACAGACAGGAGTAATAATTATGATGACCAAAAGTTGTACTCAGTCTGTGTAAGAGACTTTGACAAAGAAAACAGCGAAGTCAGAGTGCTCTTATTTCATTACCCAAATTAACAGTAAATTCCACCGTAGAAAACATTTTTTATTTGTGTGATAATGCTTTGAATAAACATGATATAAATTGGCAGAATTGTATGATGTTTTCAGCTGATAATGTGTCAGTGATAACTGGAATTCATAAAGGAGCTGCATTCTATATTTTGAAAAATGTCTCGGGGTACATCACAGGTTATCTCTGTCATTTGATGTACCTTGCTGCATGAAAGGCTGCCAATAAATTAGAAGGAGAATGCCGGAAGTATCAAGTTGGCATTCTACCTGACAATGTACTTCATGCGGATAGAATTGATTTTTTTTCATCTTATTTCCAGCTAAACGACCCAATAACTGTAAGATATAAATTTCCTCATCTTTATCAGGTTATGAAAGGAATATTGGTTCCTTACCATTCTGATGCTGACAGTGAGAGATTGTTCTGTATTGTTAGCAAAAATAAAACTGAATTCAGATACAGGCTCAGTAATCTAGTACTTAGTGCTGTACTGGTGTGCAAAACATTCAAAGTCTCAGCTGGTACAAAGTGTTTTCAAATGCAACATGAGAGTATGTTGCTTTTTAAATCTAAAAGTGCTACATATACGAAAACTTGAAGCAGTAATTGATGTTTAAAGACAATAGGGGTAAAAATAATCATTTTGTACATATGCACCTTGAATTTGTATCATGTTATATGTGGATTACTCTTTTTCTTCTCAGATTACTCTTTTTGTCCACTTGGATTACACTTTTTCCTCGCCAGGGGTTGGCATGTATGTAAATGTATGTACACAACTATTCCTGAGCAGAAAGGAGTCAGTTAGGGTGAACTCTGATGTAGCACGTATAACATGACGAAGACCATCGTCCTAAAGTCCTAATTAGATGGTTCTCCATACCAACTGCAGCTGCAGTTGTGGCTGCTTGAATACGAAACAAATGACCAGAAAAGTTGTGCTCATCATAGCCCATGCATGCCAGCAGGAGCCTCAAGTACGACAGAAAAGTTCACTGCTAAATGGACAGCCCATGGAATCCACAAATAAAGAAGCATTTGTGATGTGATGTGATGTGATGTGATTATGATTTTTAACGTAGCTTTAACAATTTTTCAGTCATATCACTACAATGTCTGCAGTGTGGCAGTTTATAGTGATGTCTAGCACTGGGGCATCATGCCGCAGACATGTAGCATGATGTCCCACCCAGTCACATTATCCTGACACCAGGCCGACCAGTCCTAACACTAACCTCTTAATGCTGAGCGCCAAGCAAGGCAGCTGTTAGTACCATTTTTGTAAGTCTTTGGTATGACTCGATCGGGGATCGAACCCACAACCTCCCGCATCCGAGGCGGATGCTCTAACCACTAGGCCACTGGAGCAAAGCATTTGTTCCATGACCTTCAGCCAAAGCACCTTGCCACCGCTAACTCTAATACTGTTCCATACAGGAGACGGGGCACAACCATGAGTTCCAAAAGAATGAAATCTTGACACAAGCACAAAATGTGTCCATTTTTGAAGATGGCAAGGTCAGTAAAAACATAGATTTATCTGTTGAAAATGTCACATCTTGAATCCTATGGTACTTGCCTGAAGAAATACTCTGCAATGATTGAACTATGAATTCACCACATCACAAGAATCCCCCCAAAAATGCTACCAGACACATGCACTGCAGCGACAAATCCGCCTCTGGTGAAAATACTTCCTCACTTAACATAGCCAACAACTGCATCACCATCCTGTATGTAATAGGAAATCTGGGCTTACTATTTGAAATGTTGTTTCTTTTTCATCCCTCGAATTATACACTGCAACCTGTCGGACTCCTAGAAAGGGATACTGTACCCCGCCTGTAGGTAATGGAATCGAATCCCTGCAAGGTACAGCTTAATTGTGGAATACTGCAGCAGCTGCAGCCTGGTGTGACAGTATGTGACGAAATAAATCAAAACATCTTCTGAAAGTACAGGCAAAGAGTACGCATGCGCAACAACGCCTGACATGGCCAAAAATTCACCAAACCCCTGGAAGCCATTTCTGTACACTGACCTAGTATTGATAAACAGGACAAGTCCTGCACACATTGTGTCAAAATAGCATCAACTCTGTAGCCGGGGGGAGGGGGGGTGTACACTGCTGGGGTTTGATCTGCTTGGGGCATGAAGTGTCAGAACTTATCGTTCTGAAATCAAGAAATAGCATCAGCTGTAAGGTTATCCCAACCAGGTATATGGTGAGCCTGAATAACGAATTGTCCTTTGGCAGCACACCATATTAGTCTTCGAACAAATTTCATTATAAGAGGTATTTTGGATCGGCCTTTGTGAATGATTTCAGCAGTTGCAGAATTGTCACAGTTCACCAGAATTCCTTTCTTGGTCCACTGATTGCCCCATAAACACCACCAGTTCTGCACATGTTGGTCAAAATGGCACACAATATCCAGAAATGTTTGAATTCCATGCCACTGAATGACAGTGGAAGAATGATGTAAGATGGTCACGCCTTCAGTGAACCCATATGAAGTGCTTTCCAATAAACCTATATGAAGAGCAGTGCCATATGATATGGACAGCTGTATCAGTCTGTGCACCCACGAGACTGCCAAGCTGTGCACACACTATCCAAAAATGTTTGTATTTCCCTGTCACAGAACCCCAGTGGAAGAATGACGAGTTGTAAGATGGTCATGTCTTGCATGAACCATATGAAGTGAAGTGCTCTCCAGTGAACCAATATGAAGTGCAGTGTCCGTATGATATGGACATATATATCGGTCTGTGCATCCACAAGACCTGAAAGAAGAAAATTGAAAAGCAGAACCAGGCAGTGGGAAATACTATGGTGATGTGCAAAACAACCTGAAGTCAGCACAAAATTACAAACTGGAAATTGTATCACTTAGGGATATGAGTGAATCTAGACAGGACCAGAATGAGTTTTGTGTAGAATACATTTATCAAAAGTAGTCTGCGGTAAATGTTTATGAAGTGTTTGCAGAAGTTTCTGAATAAGAAAGGAATTGATTGGACCAGGGATATTGGTCATTTTGTGTAAATAGCCAATAGCCAAGACATAGGTATATACGGTAAATACCACATAGTGTTTTTCAGAAAGGTATGAAATGAAAATTGCCAAAACTGGTACATGGAAAGAAAAGAAATGAAAATTGCCAAAACTGGTACATGGAAAGAAAAGAATAGTGCTGTGGAGTTTTAAAGTGGTTGAAAAAAATTGATGTAGTGTTTCCAGCTGCGCCTGTAAGCTTCCATGGAACATGGAGATACATCATCTTACCACACCACCAATTCCTCCCTCAATGATCATTATCAGACAAACCCCATTGCAACACTGGCAGTGTGTACCTACAATAACTCAAGATCATCAAGTTGTGCATAAAGTAAAATTTACTAAATTATCATTATTTCATTATGCACAAGTTAATTCTGATGTTAAAAGCATAATGAACATATTTTCCAAGATTGATAATTTACTTACTTGTTAGGTATTAACAGACTTATTAACTTACACATCATAGGGTTGGCATGAATATTGTTCTTGATAAATCTCTTATACATTTGAGTATAGGAAAATGTCTCTTTAACTGTATAGCATACCATTTAATTTTTTATTTAAATGTTGTAGACTAATTGAAACACAGGTAAGCTAAGAGTCAGTAACACATAAAGTAGATACTGTAAAGTAGTTGAAAATTTTACAGTTGATAAGGGCATATTTAAAATATTTGAATAAGACTTTCTCTAATTTCCAAAATTAGTATGTATGGATACAATTGAAATTTTACAGGATGTAGTACTATAGTATATTTCAGCATCTTTGAATAGGTAAACCTTTCCAGTTTTTGAAAATAAATCCTTCACTTATGGAGAGAACGTTAACTACAGACCTTGATAACAAAAGCATTTGTTTATTTTGTGCAGGTAAATGAATGTCAATTTCAATTAGAAGTATAATTTAAGTACATAATTGCAAACTGAGAAATTCCGGCACAAGTCTGCCATTTTTGAAAGTCAGTGTGGTAATTTTCTGCAAGGCATTGTAGGTAAAACAGTTACCACATTATATTTTGACTAGTTCACTCCTTATATCAATGAAATCATTTGTCAACAAGAACCTACCTAATACCAATCTAGTCTGATAAATCAAGCCCCCTCCAAATCTGTGTTGATACTGATGGATGATATGGGGTCTGCTGTCGCCTGTTCATTAAAATGTGCAATTTTGCTGCATGCAAATCTTTCTGGAACAAACCTGCATACTCTTTAGACACACCTGTATTTGATAACAGCCATATCTAGTGCAGAATTCAAAATGGCCTCAGAACAGAGGGTTATGGTATTCCACGTGGATTTACAAGTCACCATACATAGGATTTGCTCCAGAAATATAATGTACATGCCACCAAAAGAACCCTTCAGCTGATGTTAGCTTCACAGCCGCAAGAAATGCCAGTAAGTGTATAAAATATATGCTGATGTGTGCAGCCAAATTGACTGCAGTTTTTTGCATGTTTTAATGAATAGGTGATATCAGCCCCTAAACCACCAATTAAAATCATCACGGGTGAGGTGCTGATTTATCGGTGTAATACCAGTCATACCCATAATGCCTTGCAAATAATTACCCACAATGACTTCTAAGATGGCCGTGATTTGTACTGGGATATTCACTGCATATGCCATCATCTGCTGTAAATCATACTTCTAATTGAGATTGAAATTCATAGACCTACTTAAAATAACTGAGCTCTCATATTATCAAGGTTTGTAATTATCATGTTTAATTTGGTGAAGTTTTTTTTTCTTCAGAAATTGGAGGGTTATACTTACTTGACCATTCTGATGATTTTAGCATTTAGAATAAAAATCTGTTCTGAGTAGTTAGGGTAATGAAATTTATAAATAAGTAGCCAAAAATAAACATTGTGATCAAAATTTACAAGAATTTAGAGTTGTGTGTGTATTTGAAAGGTTCTTTTCTAGACAGCCTAGTGAACTTCCAATTCTAAGTTGAATAATGAAACAGTCAAGTATGCAGAATGAAATACATGTTGCTATTGAGAGAATTTAATTTTGTTCATTATTTTCAAAAACAAAACATCTTATATCTCTTGTTGTTTATAACACAGGTAAAGAAGATTTGGAGTTTGATTTGTATGGAGAGATTCAGTCCAGTGAGGTACAGACACTTCTGGAATGTTTGTCTGACACATTTGAGGAAAACAAACAGGAAGCAGTCAAGATCCTTGTAGCGTGTACCATGCATAAAAAAACAAGGATCATGGTTTGTACAAATTAATTGCTAGAATCTAGTTTTGACATTAATGGTATACCTTATGTCACCTATATTAAGCCCATGTCAAACTATTACAAAATGTTGATAAATGTTTCTGTAGCTTTTTCACTAGTATGCCTCTACTTTTCAAAACTTCTACAAGGTTGGACCTGGTCTTATCATAAAAAAAGTACTGCATGAGGAAACGTACATAAACTACTATATTTTTTTGATAATTTGATCAGTGTGCTTAAAAATATGTAGAAAACAATACATGGCTTACAAGGTAAGATAGATGAAACTCATAATTTTAATTTCTAATTAGTCGGAGCAAGTGACAGCATGCTTTTAACTAATATCTGTCGCATTTTGTTCCTCTTGAAATTGTAAATTTGTATGCCCATGGACTGAAGAATAAAAGATCCTTGTCTATTCGATGTAGTGTTCTTGCATACTGATCTTTTGGCCAAGAAAGACCAGACAATGTTACAACAAATTCCATAATCAGATGGAGTCACTGATTTAACTGGCTAGAGACGCTGTTTCTTGGCCCAAGTGTCAACAAACCATTCTTGCTACAGTGATGACTGCCACTAAATTTTAAGTGGTTTTTTTTTTGCTAAGACTTACACAGAGACGCTGCAGGCATAAGTCCCACCGCATATCCGAGCATGGCCTTTTCTATCTGTAAGTCGGGGCACATGGGGTTTGTACTGGATCCATTGGATCCCCCTCCTTTTATTACCTCACCGCTACCGGCCATCCAGCTGTCACAGGTCGTACATCCATCGCTAAACATACAGCCTTCTCAGGTTTTCATCTCAAAGATTTAGCATCACAAAGGAAAACTTTACAGCAGAACAGACGGTCACCAGACCCAACTAGATCAATCAACACAGCCTGTTAGCTTTGCTGGATTTGCCAGTGAAATTTTGCAGGTAAGAAGATTTCAACATTCATCTTCTTAACCATATGTCAGGGTCATAGGTCAAGTGACCCCAGGCTGTGTTGCTTATGTCATTATGAGAATGGGTTATTTTTCGTATAAGGAATCAAGTTATTCTTCCATAGAAGGATACCCAAGGTAGAGGTCTGATGCTCAGCATCCCCTCCTGATATTACTTATTCTCCTAACGCAATGTGATTGAGAAACATATTCGAAGGAGAAAGCAAAGTTTTAGGTAATTTTGTTTCTCTGAGAATACTTACCCAATCACATTACTCAGAAACTGTCCCAACCACCCTGTCATGCAAGCATTCTCATTAGTTTCTTGCTCAGCTAAAAACAAGTGACAACTGGCTGTCCCAAAGGGAGATAATGGGTAAGAGTTATTGCCCTCTGTCTATTGACATAGTCAGGAAAAGACGATTTTCATCTTTTAGTAAGACTGGATTCGTGAGGTAGCATGCTAATATTCTCAACATAATGTGAGTGGGTTAGTATTCTTTGCTTTCTAGTGCCCAAGTCAGGGATCTGATTTCTCTAAACCTTTTCATTTGGGCACCTTGGTTCAGAATGGACACACTCAGACTGGTTCTCATTACCTTTTATGAGGTAGCTTTCACAATCAGTTAGCTCTTCAGAATGCATATAGTCCAATCCTCAAGTCTTCCAGGAAATTCCTGAGATTCACATTCAGGGATGTGGTGTACCAGTTAGAGCTACTTCCTCTTCCATGAATTTCAGCTGCTTGGATGACATTCTGCAAAAGTACCAGGTGATTTATATTTTTCTAAATCAAGACATGAAATCCTTTGTTTTACTTCTGTGCTGCACTGGATTCTTTGTCACCAAGAACAAATCTCACAGTGTCCCATTGCAGCATTTTATCCACTTGGGCATGGATTTCAAATGTAATGAAACAATGGCCGTCTCCCTCAGGAATGTACCTTGAAAGTCATCTTAATGGTATCTGCAATTTTTTTAAAGAAATACATCTCAGCCTGAGAATTTCTTCTTATATTTGGTATCAGTGCAGCAGTGGATCTCGTCATCGTGGGACACTGTTTATGAGAGCATTGTAGATGATATTTCTGATTGAAGCTGTGCATACTGGACAAAATAATTCCAGTTTTTGGATACCTGAGGCCCCATGTCAGCAAATGGAGAACTTCAACTGACCCTTGGTAAATACTGCCTTGTAGGTACAGTTTTTGGGAATTATGATCTGCATGAATACCATGGCAGATGAGCAGCAGCAGTAGCGCTGAACAGACCACTTGCCTGAGACATTATTTTTGAAAATTAAGGGTTTCCTGAAAAAAAAGACGTTTTTGTCTTGATAATGAAAATTTCTTTAATTGACCAGATTTTTTCACAATCTGGTCACTACGCGTTGGTCGTTCAGCAGCTCTACTGCTGCTATAAATTAAACAGCCATTATAGATATTATCAATAATGAGTATTGGAGAACCACACTCAGCTAAATTAGCTCTACTGCTGCTATGATTTTTATCCAAAAATTATATCAAGTCCGTTGCGATATCTTGACCTTGGATCGTGTAAATTTATCGTTACAAAACCAAAGGGAGCAGCTTGTGCTTTTGAAAAGAAATTTTTAAATTTGTTCATGTCCATGTCCCCAGAACACCAAGTATAATAAATATTTTGCAGCGTATGATTATCTACGCCATTAAACACAACCAAAATATTGCAGTTGTCTCTGATTACTTTTTGGAATTTGTGTATATCTCTGGGTAACATAAATCACGTCTGTGTTTTTATGTCTACCTCGTGAAAATATTCTAGCTGGATTTGATTGTTTGTCCAGCATAACATCATCATACACTACTAAATTATTAATGAATCCATGAGGGCCAGTGGCCCTGAGATCATCTACGGATGGTGCTTCATCAATATCAGTAATAAAGTCTATGATATTGTCTTCATGTAGCGATTTTGCGTTTTCATTAAAATCTTTAAGTACTTCGTAACATCGTTGATCATCTACAGATGGCGCTACTAAATATAATTTATCCCACTTCAGCCATCGCATTATTAGATTAAGCAGTAATTGCGTCTTCCCACTTCCAGATGGGCCTATTATAATCATTCTGATAGAATTCGGAAGCGCTGGATGGTGCTTTACTGGCTCTTGTTTTCGTGTCGCAGAAAAGTCAATTATATCCATATAATAAATAATATGAGTCTATATTGTGTTCGATGCAGAGCACCTACCGATACTACTGAATTAACGACAATAACAACAAAAAATAAAAGACGTGCACTTACAGGCAAGTGTGTGAAATGTGGTACCAAGAAATATAAATTTATTCCAACAAAGACAGGTGGGGGTGATATCGCTGCTTCGTTAGGAAAATTACCAGGAACTCCATGGGCTAAATATCCCGGTGAGAAACATTTACCCGGATATAATTATTGTGGTCCTGGAACTCGTCTCGATATCAGACTCGATGATCAAGATCAACCAAAACCAGGAGAGTATCCAGCAAATAAGATCGATCAAGCGTGTCACGTTCACGATGTCGCGTATAAAAGTAAGGATTTGCAACACCGACATCTTGCGGATGTGAAATTGATTCACGCGTTAAATGCTATACCTAATAAATCTCTCAGAGAAAAATTAGCTAGTTTTCTAGTAAAAACTGCTATGAAAGGTAAACTGGTGCTAGGGGCTGGCAATTAATTATATAACTATCATAATGGAATCTGTTTATTATTCCCCGAGAGGATTTTGGAGAGGTAAAGCAGCGATTAGTAAACTCACCGAAGCAGCAAAAGTTTCACGTGATGTCGCTGCATCATGGTTAGCACGACAGGCAATATGGCAAATCTTCCTAAGTCCACCTAAAAAAATTCATTACGCGCATTTTGATGTTAGTGTCCCTAATGAAGTTCATCAAGCAGATATTTTATTTTTACCACACGATACCATTAAAACACGTGGACGAAAATCACGCACGTACAAATACGCGTTAACTGTCGTTGACATTGCGAGTAGATATAAAGAAGCGAAACCGTTATCAACAAAAACAGCATCTGAAGTTGCATCTGCGTTTGAACGCATTTATCAACGTGGTGGTCTACGATGGCCACAGTTATTACAAGTTGATCCCGGCAAAGAATTTCTTGGAGTAGTATCATCGTTGATGAATAAACATAATGTTAAAATCAGACTAGGACATACTGAAATTCATCGTGATCAGGAAATCGTTGAACGATTTAATAGAACACTTGCCGAGCGGTTATTCGGATATCAATACGCAAAGGAAATATCTACTGACCTCAAAGATAGATCTCGTGAATGGGTTGCAAGATTACCGAGTGTGATAGCTGCGTTGAATAATGAAATTACTCGTGCAACTTCCATGAAACCTTCTAATGCGATCAAAAAAAAATATATACCCAATGGCTACGGACGACATGAATCTTTCTCTCAACCAGTATTAGGTAATGTAACTGTAAGATATTTATATGAACCTGGCGAACTTGAAGGTGGTAAAAAAAGAGCAACCGATCCTATCTGGAGCGTAACTACACATAAAATTTCTAGCGTGGTTAGATCCACTGGTAGACCTCCAATATACAGACTAGATTCTACAGCCCCTCAACGTGGATTTGTACGTGAACAATTGCAAGTAATTCCTGAGGATACGCAATTACCACCAAGCTCAATTTTGTAAACGTCCAGAACCTCGACGTCGATTACACTCAAGACAGGTCAGCATCACATTATCACGTATATGACCGAGATCACTATTAATTCTGTCTACGGTAAATTGTCTTGGATTATTATTTGAATGCTGCCATGACATATTACAGTTGCAACTTGCGCAATGATTATTTTGTAGTTGTTTTAGTTTTATAATAAATTCAACATCAATATCAAAATCACGATTATTTTTTTTGTCACATTTTTTATAGCTGACTAATTTTTTATTGATATCGATATTGTTAGCGATTTCTTCAGTTATTACGTAATCTACAATAACTCTACTCAGTTGCGATATTCTCCTGATTCGAGATACGGCGAGATAGACTAAATTTGACCATTCGATCCGATCATCTACAATCCAGATTTTAGTATCAGTTATAGTTAATCCCTGTGATGAGTGAATAGTTATAGCGTATCCTAACGTCCACGGCGATTTATTCATACTCAGCGTATTCTCAACGACATTAATATCGACTAAAATAATATCATTCAAGACAAGATTCTGTATCCTTGGTGGAACCAATGCACCAGGAATTTCAACATCAATATTCTGTCGTCGAGTATCTGCTGGGCGATGGTCATCATGTATTTCTTCATAATAATTTACCTTATTCTTTAGCCATTCATGTGGAGACTCTCCAACAAAGGGTGGTGGTTGACCATGATCGCCGCACATAATCACAGCAGTATTCTTTGTCAATAACCATTCAAGAAATGTTTTTAGTGTTTCTAACGACACCGTGCATATCTCGTCCCATATAATATATTTAGGTATATATTTTTCACCCATCCGCGATGGAGTCCATGTATCTCCGCACCATCTAAAGAAACTGTGATATGTACACGATTTTACTCCTCGTTGCTTTATTTCTCTAGCAAGTTTGTGCGTCGGTGTTAAAACAATCATATCTGATGTATTATTTATAAACAAATTAATCGCACGAGTTGTTTTACCTGACCCTCCACACCCATTAAGATAAACAGTCTTATGTCTAGATACAGGATCGTACACAGATGGTGCAGATGACTTTGATGTTTGATTATTATTTCTGTAATATGTCTCCACAATTTCAACATCCGCAGATTCAGAATAACTAAATATATTTTCTTGTTTTATTCTCCATGTTCCCCATTCACCATTACTGAGTTTTAATAAATCTTTATATTTTTTATGTACATAAAATGAATCCGTAGCGACTCTGACAGCGTGATGAGGAAATTTATTTATCATCGATAGTAGGTTTATCGAAACATAAGCCAACATCGAAGATCTTAAATGAGTAAACTGCGGTGACTCGCCATCAAGATAACTCACAATGGTACCTAGTTTTGCTCCATCTGATAAATAAGCATTACATCTGTTTATAAACATATTTTTCTCAGTTGTATCAGCGATTATAAAATCTAGTTCAGCGTCGTCCATAATCAATCTTGTACACGCTCGTTTATAATCGTATGAACCACCTTGAGTAATTTTACCGATTATCTTTCTACCGAGATCTTTTGTAAATTTCTCATCGTATTCGTTTCTGCATTTATTTATTTTAATAATATGATCTTCATCAATATCAGGGAATTCTTTTCTGGTATCATCAATATTAAATCTGTTCGGTTCTGGTAACCAAACTTGCTTCTGTGAATTATACGATATAATCGCTTCAGTTACTCTCAACGATATTAAAAATCCAACATCAAGCAGATATCGCAATAGTACTATTGGAACCCAATATTTTTCTGAAAAATGTCTTCCAAACCAAGCATAAGTAATCGGATGGAGATTTTCTGCAAATTCGAATAATTCTACATGAGCAAATCCGGTTAAGTCAAAATCTGGTAAATGTCCGCTTATCGCAACCCTGGTCATGTCATGTGAAGGATGTCCGAATCTCTTAAAGTACTCAGAACATACTCCATATCCAAGAAAACTCCCAGGATAACACGCTACCATATCAACTGAGATAACATCACTATGGTTATATTTGGCGTTCCATAACCCACCGTGACCATATTCTATACAGCTTTTCTTGACATCTTCAAGGAATTTTGATCGTGTCGTTTTCCATGAATTTTTCTCCTGAGCGAAATGGGCAGCAACCGATGGTACGGTAAAGCAGTTATTCAGTAATTGTCCAACTATGACATCATCAGAGGTATATTTCAATGCAAGATGATCCATTTCTTCATGGAGAGATTCTGTACGATAAATATCACCGTTAGGCCGTACAAACTGATCATAATGATTATACTCCGAACTCTGAAATAACCAAACAGACACAGGGTCGCTTTTGCTGATATTTTTAATAAAATCAAAGATATCACCGTCATAAAACTTAACTTTTATATCTCGTGGAAATATCGTTACAGCATTAGTTCATGCATGTGCATTATGATCAACGATTGTTATAGGGTTTCCATTTTTTATATATTTTGGTTCGTATAATATCTCTCCGGTTAGTGTTTTTACTGTTATTGGAAATCTTAATAATTTTTCTAGTTCAGCAACATCCTTAATAGATGCACCAGCATCTTTAACGGACTCTGCCCATGTGTTTATTTTTTTATTTCTTACATCAGTTAAACCATTACCACGTATCGCATTTGTAAAATGTTCTGTAACTCGTTCAGCTACGCAGTTTATTCTTGATATTTTCATCGGTTTCAGATCCGCAACATTAGGTTTATCATTCAGCGGAAATATTCCATATACAACTGCAGTTGCTGGATAACTCTGTATATAGTAGGGTTTATCAATGCCAGTAAGTATTCTGGGCTTAGATTTATTACTTAAAAGAACAATATTACCCCCGGGCTGCACACGGACTGGATCACGCTTATCACGAATAATCCAAATATCTTCTTCTGTATTTACAATAAATTTTATTAAAATAAAATATTTTTGATTATCAAGGTGATTAATAATTACTTTTCCTCGTGTATCATTCATCATATTAGTAACATTTCCAACTCTGAATGTTGACCATGCATGAACTGCATCATCGTCACGAAATTCCTTTTTTGCTTCACGAATACGTTCGGTTACCATTAATGCCAGATCCTGCATCGAAGTACTAAATTTATATTCTGATAGTCTGTCAAGGTCAAATCTAGCAGGGGAGGGTTCAATAACGGATAATTCCTCCATATAATTAAAACAAATATTTAAATTAAAATTTTATTATATATATATATAATGATTGAAACACAAAACAAATGTGCTTGGCTCAAAATTGGATATACTTCTACTTGTAATAAATCGCGTGTGAACAAATACTGCGGAAATCATGCACAGAGTATCAAAAATGGAAGTACAGGACCAATACCGTGTGTGAAATGCGGTGTTGGAGTAAGAGGAAAAACTCAATTGTGTCTAAAATGTGGTGGAAAAAAATATAGAGAACTAAAACGATATTATGACAAAAAAAAAATAACACTGACTCTCCTATAAAGACAGAAGAAGATTATCTGGTTAGATTTCAAAACAATGATTTAGACAATTAATATTATATATATATATA
>JAECUM010026511.1:0-51219 GCA_016617855.1 Megalonaias nervosa
GAACGATTGGGTTTACCTAATCTGTGGCAGTAAATTAGTTTTGTCATTTTTGAAACTCTTTGACCCTGTCTCAAAACAATTCAAGTTCAATTCAGCAATGCGTCAAAGCGGATTTATCGTTGTTGTCAAGGAAGTAAGGGGAAATAACTTCAGAGAGGCGTCTGGTCAAGTTTCTTTATCAATGATTAATTTCTGTCGGCAGTGTAAGGGAGTTTCTATTTTTTGTTGTAGCTCACAAAGTACTCGTTTTTCTTGTTGCAGGTGCAACATTTATAGGCACACACAATCATGCGTCGCATATATTTCACCAGTAAGTCTCTCTATTTCACACTTAAGTATATAATGGAATATGATATTATCTCGTATTAACTTATTTAGTGATATGAGTAGAAATATGTACGGTACAGGAACATCTGCATTTTGAAAAGCATTGTATCGTAACACACATAGCATTAATAAACATGTTTGCTCTCAGTATCATTGGGGTATTAGCATTTAGATATAGCTAGGACTGAAACCTAGATTTTTTGAAAAACTAGGTTTTAGAGAGTTAGAAAAATAATTTCAGTTAATGATATGCATCGAAGCTAATTTTTCTGTGTAGTAGCATTTTCATATAGGTGAATAAAGGAACGCATATATATATATATATATATATATATATATATATATATATATATATATATATATATATGTGTGTGTGTGTGTGTGTGTGTGTGTGTGTGTTATCTTTAATATTTTATTTTCATGAGATCAGAATGTTGTATAAAAGATATGTAGTAGATATTCCTCATTTTAACATATCTCTAAAATACCTTGTCAGTCTGCAAAATTTACTAATACATACGTGTCGATCACTTAGAGTTCTGCCACTATGGATCGTATACAAATTTAATAATATATACGTGTCCATCACTTAGAGTTCTGCCACTATGGATCGTATACAAATTTAAAATCGCCTTAATTTCAAAATTTCTTCTTCAATATTTCCTGAACGTTTCAGTATACACTAAATAAATTAAGCGTAATTCACATGGAACAGCGACATCTATAGCATATTTATAGATGTCACTTTATTGGTTAAGTAATAACATAAATTACTTCGCTTTCATATGTCTTTATGTGCTAATGAGTAGGCATGGTTATCTTTGTTTTCTTGGCAGACTAATTACACAGAAATTGGTAACTAATCCTTATCAGAACCTAAGTCTAACTACTTAGTGATATTCAAAATGATGCCCCCAGTAACTTATTTAGCACTTAGTGCCAGTGGACCACCAAAGGAATACCAGGGTACCTAGTCTCCGAGGCTATTTACTTGGCTCTTTATTGCCAACAGAAGAGATTTACCAAGGTGATATTCGGAGTTGTGATAGAGGAGACATTTTTTGTTTCTCATGCTTTTTCTGGAATATCATTTTACGGTATCTTTAAGTACATATTCCTACATATTGCAATGTGCATAGAATATAGCAGTAAGTGTAAGTTTAATTCCTATATTATAGAAACAAAAGGATCAAAGTGGTTTACAAAAATATACATACATGCAACATTTATTTATGAGCAAATGTTCAGTCCCTTTCATTGCAATGTTTCATTATAACTTGCAAGTACTGTCCAACTAAAGTACATTATTACATATTCATATATTTTATTCATATAAGGATACTTGTATAATCTTTGTAAATAAATAAACAAAGACACAGAGTGGTACTTTACGGTAATAAATTAAGTACGCTGAGGCCCCAATATCACAACAAAAGAAAATATTTAGTAGACGGTGAAGAAGGTGTATATACATAGGAAATTCTAGTCCAAGACTGAAGACAAAATATTACTTCAAAACCTACTTCTTTTGTCTTATCTGACGTACATACAAGCGATAAAATTCATTCTGCTTGGTCATGCCGATACTTTGTTTGGTTAGATCATATCAGTATTGAGACAGGTTTTTGCCGTCACACTTGAACAATGCTTTAATTGATGTGATCATAAAGAGATGGTAATGAACTTAATAAGACTCTGTCAACGCAAATGTCTTCAATTTGGGCGAAGTCCAGACTAGTATTGAAGAAATATGAAATAAAGCCAAGATTAATTTACCATTGTAATGAATGCATAATCGATTTGCATGAATTGTTTATAAGCATGTAGACAACGTTTGGGTCTATGTTTTAGAAATTCTGCGAATACAGCGATTTTTAATATTTAGCTGAACAATGAATTTTAGAGGCGGCGGAACAGATTTTTCTTGGGAGTGTTCCTTGGTGAGCAATGGCAGTTCGTTAGATGATTGGTGAGCCATTACACGCAAAATGGCTATAACTTATTTCTGATAATTTTAGAACACCATGGCTCCCTTCTCCCACACAAAAATTCTCCCATAAAGAGAGCTATAGCAGTAATTAGATCTTGTTAAAGTTGCCTCCAGTCGTGACTTGTTGCTGAGATGAAGTTTGAAAACTCATTTAAACTAAACTGGGGCTTGAAATTTCACGCTATTGACTTGCAAAGTACAAATAAGATTAATCTTACTCGAAAAAATTACATTTCCAGTTTTGGTTCAAACGAATTCTGGAATAATATCTTTGATTTTGTTTTATATCATCATAGTTGTATAAACTATTTCGAGCAGTATACATACTAACCTTTTTCTCCATGTTATTTTCCACCACAACAATCCATCGATTCTGCTATATATTATAATCAATAAATCAGCACATGCCATTTATGTGTATTTTTCACCTTATCAACAAAATCCTCCAACGAATACACTATTGTCCATTCCAAACACGTATATCCTCAGTCCTTGCCTGTCATCCGCTTCGTTGACTGCTTTGTTGTACAAGAGCCCTATCGTGGTATTAGCTTCTATCGGAATGTATTTGTTTAGGTAGTTCAATAATACTTCGGGTTAAATATCGGGTATGTTGGGGAAATGGCTGAAAAAGATTTTATTGCATGGGATAATACATTCGTATATTTTGAATGTGGGAAATCTCTAAAGCTGAAACATATAGAGTTTGGTACTTTTCGTACACGATAAAATTATGTCAAATAACATTTTGGTTTTCGTACTTCGTTCTGTCTAAGGCGATTAGATTTGATAATTAAAATCACGCTTAGGATTACACATACCTCTGGGATACTAAGGAAAATAAGAAATTTATTATACGTTTATCAAGTTAAAAATATGTAATTCAATTACTTTCTGATTAGGAACTTAAAAGGTAAAAGCTGTAAGAGCTTTAAAAATTAAAGTATCAGTAGCATATAAAGGTATTGTTTTTAAGATTTGTAAAAAGAACAAGCATATCAGTAACTAAAGCCTTTTAACATTAATTTGCAAACTAAACTATCATTGTGACACAAAATATCAGCTTTTATACTTTATAAGTGACTGAGCTACATGATCATCATCATTTACTAAAGTGAAAGACAGAATGATTAATAAACACAAACTATATTATCTATTTCGTCTGATAGCAGGTATGGGGACATTATACAAGGCATTGTGGATAATTGCATATAGGTTATTGAATGGTAGAGATGTTGTGATGGATAATAAAAACATTCCCAGTTTGGGATGATAGTTGGTGTGTTGAGACAACACAAGGCGCTTTGGAGTGTGTGTGTGTGGTGTTGGATGATATAGGCATGTTTGGATAGTATGTTGGTGAGATTTTCATCTCCTTCTCTTAAAGTCTAAGGTGGCACAAGAAGTTTAGTGTGTGTATGGGTGCTGGATGGTAGAAGGTAATCAATGGATAATATATTTGTTGTATTACATATAGTTTGTTTAATATGGATTGTGCGTTTGTGGTCATGGATGGTATAGTTGATGTGCTGAATAGTATAACTGTGAGATCCCATTTTCTCTATTCTAAAAAAAAGTGATCCGCTGCTTTAAAAGAAGCTGACAATCTTGTGAGGAATGTAATGAAAGAAGAAGTGGAAAAGATCAAGACCACCTGGGCCAAAGAAAGAAAGGAAAACGAAAATAAGAAGATCAAGGAAAATTGTGAGAAGATAAATAACAATTGGATCAAAGTCCAAGAAAAGTTCAGAGCCTTAGTTTGTTGTTGTTGTTGTAGGGTTTAACGCCATTTTTCAGCACACGATAGGCTATACATGGCGGCTAGTATTAATGGTAGAGGAAGAACCCCCAAAACCCCGGAGAGAACCACCGACCCACGAGAAGCTACTGGCAAGCTTTCTCACATACCCACATTGGCCAAATCCGAAACTCGAACCTACGCAGACAGAGATGAGATGTAGCCATAGCACATGTGTTCAGAATTCTGAAAATAACATCAATAAGACCAAAGATTTTATACTTTTCATACCTGTTTATTTAGTGTTCGAGTTTCAAACTTGACATGAAATACAAAAAACACACAATAGCCAAATCGCTAAAATACAAAGCAAAACGATGAAAGTGTAATACAAGCAAGTCAACATTATTGATTCAAGCGTACCCCATAATTTCTAGGGACAAGGTGTAATGTTCTTTGAGTCTCTACACTATTGAGAGTCTCTGATTTTTCCTCCCAGAATGGCTTTTCATTTGTGTCGATGTCAAACAGTACTGCTGTCCTGGATTTGGTTTTCCTCTATGTCGGGTTCTTCCGTCACTGTCGCCAACTCGGGTTTAAATGTCACATTGTTCACTTGGCGTTTCAAGTCATTAACACAAATCTTTGGCATAATCAGCCACTTTTTTTTTGTCCAAGCATCGAAGCCACCACTTTTACAGTCACGTACATCTTTCCAGTTGTGGTGTAGGACAGTAGAGGTAGAGAAGTATCAATACGAAAGAGCAACGCTTTTAACAGAATGAGTCTCCCGTAAACATTTATAGCAGCAACCATGATGTTTTTGCTGGTACTGTTCATAAATATAAAGTTTAGACGGGCATGATGTCGTTGCAGGAACTGTTGCAAATCTTCTCATTTATATACAGGCCGATATCAGCGTGTCCGTAAGGTAAAGTGAAGTGCTTGGAGGTCGCTCTCGCTTTTGGTACACGATCTGATACATTTGTTTTCCAAACAAACGACTGACGATTTCGTGAGTTGGTAGTCGTACAATTTTGTGTGGTTCGTAGATTGTCACTCTAAAGTGTTGCTTTTCTCCAGACTGTAGAGCTTCTTTCAGCACACCAGTGATGACCAGTTGACTCGTTCGATGATTCAGCGTCAATCCTATGACTTAGGCAGTCGGTGTAAAAGACTACTAGGTTGTCTAGATATTTGTAGCAGTAATGTGTAGGACTGCTGCTAGCGAAACTAAGAATCTTGTTTTCGGGGTGTTCATCCGTCCATTACTCCTAAACGGTCTAATTCGACGGCTGGGTGAAGACGATCGCCCTGATCACAGAGTAGATGCAACTGTCCGTGTCAAAGTACAGAACATGATCTCATAACTGGTTTAACGCTTCATATAATTGTAAGCGCACGTGTGCAGTCACAACCCGCCGGCCAGTACAAACTCTGGTTCTTCTTCGTAATTCGTCAGGATCAGATCTTCACAAATGATGTCCACGTGTTTCATATATTGTGTTTTATCATAAATCATGTCGTAGTAGCGAGAAGACTCTGCCAGTTATCTGTCTTGGGTAAACACGGACGTTGTACGGTATTCCACACAACCAATTAAACATGACATTGGGAAACAAGCGTCTTCCTTTGTTTTCTTTCCAACGCCGTAAACTGTCCACGTCTGAGCGATAATTCTTTAACATTTCTTCTTGAAAGTCAAAGGGGTCAGAGACGTGAGAGCGGTAACAAGCGTCTAAGGCTTCTTGTTGTTCGGTACGCATTGTCGGGGTCGTAGTAGTGGGCGTCGGGCAAATGTGATAGGATGGCGTGTTGATTGCCTTCGGTATTGAATATATAATTTGGCCATTTCTGTCATTCCAAACCTTTTAGGCATTCGACTCAAAGGCATGGCCAAATAACTCATGGAACCTGTAAACTATACTTGTCCCACTTGCATGTAGATGTTTTTGGCTCCGTTCGTAGTAACTTGGGAACATTCGGTGCCTTGTTCTGAATAGTGTTTCAGATGAAATTGTCTATGGTATCCAGATAAATTGTAAGTCATTACAGTGGAAAAACGATGTCAGTCTCCGAAACGATGAATGTCCCCTTGGTTGCACGTTTCGTCGAAAGGGTCTAAGATCTATTGAGCATAATCGGAAGGAGGGTTAGGTCATTGAATGTTTTTCTTTTACGTCCTCCTGGAATCTCGATACTGTGAGGGCAATGACAAAGGTTCATGGATGCACTTTTCGCACGCTCGTCCGTCCTACGAAGATGGCTCGAGCTATACACATATGGTCTTGGTCGTTATTAGTTTGGACGATGCTGCGTTTGGTGCTACGCATAATAATACTTTTTCTGCGTCCGCTCCCTTTCGGAGGAGAAACGTGGGTCATGTAAAGTGTAGCTTTGACATCGTTGATGTGAAATTGGTCGTAGGATTCCCGAACGTGTTAAGACTTATCGATGACTTTGGAAGATGTCAGTTTTGCCAGGCTGCTAAACACGATCCAGACGGGTGACTTCATACTGTCGTGATAAATGGAGAATCATAAACGATCGTGTTCTTTTGCTTGCCATTATTGTTTCAATGTGGTCAACCAAGAATCCAACAAATCAATGATGAAACCTTCTGATTTCTCATGTGGTACTTCGGATTTGAAATCTTTAAACTTCACCGTGTAAGTGTATGCCGTGGTTCTAAATGTTTGGAGGAGCGTTTATTGTCTCAAATGTGGTGATATTGCTCGTCTGCTACTGGCTGACTTTGGTTGGAGGTAGTCTCTCTTGGTCTGGGGGGCAGACGTGAAAGGTGGTGATTGAAGATCGCGGTTGTGTATTTGAGCCAAAATTTTAGTTCGTGTGCAATACAATCTGTCACGTCGTGGCCTCTAATTTTCCTGTTCTTTCTCATTGAAATCGAGCGACCGTTTCATCGTGATCGCAAAATTTCATTTATCTAGGTTTTGGTCAGAGCTACTGGTCAGAGCTTTGAGGGGCATCATACGAAAGTTTACTTCAAAACGAGGATAGACCACTACTCCTCTTTTCGAGATAAAAGTCAAGATACTTGCTATATCTGTCAGAAGAAAGGACATTGGGCTACAGAATATCCACAACGTCAAAGCAAGAAAGGAGTCAAGTTAGACAAAGGTCGAGATACCTGTTATCATTGTCAGGAGAAAGGACATTGGTCTTCAGAGGGCTTTAAGAAACAAAAAGGAAGCCAGAGGACAAAGGGGAAAGGGCTTCCGAAAATGAAGAACTCATGCCCGTCCAGAACATCAAGAGAAGAAACAGGGGAAGAGAAGTAGTTTCTGAGATAGTTGATAGAAGTTATACATACTCAAATCACTTTAATATCCCACTGCAAAGCCACCATAATATGGTTCGATAAATTGTATTTTCTTGTTCTTTAATGTAACTAATACCATATATTTTCTATGACTGTTCTCCTTGCAAACGATGTATTCGTTTAAAGTTTAAATATCTCTTCGTTAGTAGATATGTTGCCATTTCGTTCTTTTCTTAAATTTTCTATCAGTTTACTGAATACAGTAGTATTCTTCAGTTACAGAAAGTAATTTGTTGCTTTTGTCTCAAAGACGCATTCATTTCAATGTAAGATTTTAATCAAAACTTGGGCTATTCATTGTTTCTTTTAGTTTAATGTCTAACTAAAGTTAAGATTGTGGAGTACATTTCTCTCATTCCTTTTAATCTTACATAATAATTTAGATACTTAATGTCTTGTTCCCTTTTTATCTTCAATGAATTTATTCTATAATGTTCAGAAATCAGACTCATTCAATGTTAGATTTTCAACTGCTGAAGAATGTGATTTAATTTAGACGTTAATTATAAATGACTATAATTTTTATACAAAAGAGTGATCAGTCCTATATCATGGTATGACGTTAACATTTTCAACTGTTCTAAATATTAGTGTGATAGGAGTAATTCCATACACATACTGTTTTCAATGTGTGCTAAGCATGTTGAAAATATGCAAAGGTGCTACAGAATAGGTCTAAGAAAAACAGAATAAATGTAGCTTTCATAATGAAGAAAAACAGCGAGTAAAAACAAAGAAACAAATGACTAAAGTCAGTGGTACTCCGTGATCCAAAGGCCTCCTTAAAATCGAATAGTAGGCATTGATGCTCTTAGGTAAAAGAAACAAGAACAATTATAGCAATGGAAGAGAAATAATATTGTGAATGTGTATTGTATTACCCATTTATCTAAGTGTTATAGTAATATATAGGTCTAAATTCTGAAATGATTGCACCATCACAGACATATCACTAAAACTACCTGTCTTTTGACATTCGTATTAATACAATCAATTCGAAGAAGAGGTAAAAAAATGTCTTTTGGGACAGACCGTCTTAACTTTATTAGATGAAGGTGGTACTTCACACAATGATTTTCATCTGAGGTTTGCTTTTCGTCTCTAGCCAACACATCATGTACCGAGGCCGTACGACTTTAGAAGGGCACGGCGGAAAACTACTAGCTGCAACTGATACGGGAGTAGTAGGTATAAATGCCGGTTCTAGCACAAAACATGATAGCCTATTATAGTAAGTTTATTCTGATAAAACCTTACTGACAGTATATGTTTATTTTGGTTAGAACTCCCCTCATTGTGCTAGGACCGGCATCCACTCGCCCCGTACTATCGCTGCTGTCATCTGATGATGTTTACTATATCAATCCGAGATCAACCAATAAAGTATCTTCAGCAGTAACAGGGTAACCTCACTTTGTTAAGCGAGTATGTAAATAGGTTATGACAATTTTATCTGATCGTGTTAATGTGAGAAAACATTTTAATCCCATTCAACGCCGCCAAATATGGATCGTGAGTCAAAGATTTTTTCAATGCCTTTGGCACGATTTTTGACATCCTCACCTACTAATTTAACCCACTACATTTTACTTCGTAATCCGATAAATTCCACTATAGGCACTGACTTCGTCTCGTCTTTAAATTTTACGATGATCTTGTTGAAATTTGCTCATTTTAGGGTAATCCGAAGAAAGCAAAGAAAATATTTGTCCTCACACATGTCCTCATACATATCTTCGGTTTGGATCTCGTAACATAAACTGTCCGTGTCCTTAAACAACAATTTGGCATTATTGCCATAACAAGATTTGATATACCCGTAATGAAAATCATTCATGAGCCATTTGGATAATTCCAACACCGTAAAACCAGTCTATAGGCTTGCTCATGACTAGCTATTTTTTTTCTGGTGGATCGCCACCAAATTTTCGTCAAAGATTTTTATGCTCACAAACATGGTATCGGCCACCAACTTATTTAGTCGTGTGATATCGTTAACCAACTCGACAGTTACCCTTGTACGAATATTTTCCATGGTTTTACCAAACACCGAGTTGTTCATGAGCTTGATACAATCTTTTTCGAAATCGCTTGTAGCCGTGGTCCTTGTTCACGTGTTAAAATGAGTTTCTAACCATTTTCGTTGATCAAATTTACGTACACGAGGAATCCTCACGAGTTCAACTCCTAAGCAACAGCCACATCCTAAGATTTCGGTACTGCATTACATACCGATTTTCGTTCATTAGATTAGGCATTAATTTGGGTACTTTTCCTCCAAAATCTAATGTGGTTCTCATACGAAGCGCTTGAGGGCTCATCCTGTCCCCTGTCACCACCAAACTATCTGGTGCAAGAGGGCAATAGTCGTGGAGTGTCTGAGGGTAAACCAAACCCACTTGGAGAAAATATCCTGTTTCATTATTGCTGTAAAAAATCTCTTCGGCAGATTGTTCAGGGTTCATCCACGAGATATTTCCCATTGGCATGCATTGAGCTATGACCCAGCCATAAAAGTTATTATAATCTATGCAAATGATGTACTTGGATTCCCGAAGGGGATTGTAATCGTGCAACTATTTGTTATTAGCCACCGAATGCTCGTGGGTAATGACGCTGACCGATCCTCAAATTTCCTTTTCAACAAAATTAAACATGTCGACGTCGGTAAATAAATCTAACCTCACACAACTGATTTTTAATGAGGCATCCCATAATAATCAGGGCGAGGAAGAATACCAGCAAGGATCTAATCTATAGTAGTTCATAAATACATCGCTGAATTTTCGAAGGCGTCCGCAAGCAACAATACACCTGCGGTTAAGTATAAATCGTGATGATCTCATATGGTGGCAATCCCCAACACGTTCCACACTTTTAACGCTTAAGTGTAATGCGCCTCTGCTATTTGACTCTCTAAGAGTACTGTAAAGTACCTGTATGGGAGAGGGGTAGCAACGTGTCCTCAAATTTGCTCCATTCGTTCCTAAACTCGTAAGGATAAACCCCCTTGAGCGTCACCTAATCGATATCATCCCATATTTGTCTTTAGCATGCCGAAATTGTTTTGTGTTTTAGACGAGATCGTCCAACGAGGCCGCCATAAATTGAAGACTCTTATTAAATCTTAATTTTTCCATCTTATTGGGAATGCATTTGATGTTTATACGAAAATTTACCAAAACATTTTACTGTCAGATGCAAATCGTATCGGCTCAGACTTTGCATGACCACGTAAATAAAATACGGTTTTTTTAAAAAAAAATGTTAATGGCAATGGTTGTGCGCAGCTCCTCTATATTTGTCAGTGTAATGGCAATGATCTCGAGCACTATCCTGCCCTTACAGTGCTCCTCAAATGGAGCAATTTACAGCGCTGTCAAAGTCGATCCAATCCTGCTCAGTGAAAATTTTTTGAGTTGGTAGGATTGATTCTCTTTTATTGGCCTTGGTTAGTAAATATCGGACGAATGTTTCGAAACAATCTGGCCCACGATATAGTTTAATCTCAGAATAATAATGGCCATTAACGCAAACGACTTTATACGCAAAACTACATGGCACATGTTCCTGATACGGTACCCTGTACGATTTAATCCACGGCCTAATTAACGCTTCGGCATATATTACTAAAGGAACCCTCAATTGGCAATGAAACTTTTTAAAAGTTATTTTTTATTTTTTTCTGTTATGGCGGATTCATTACAATCACTTTAACGCAATCCAGTCCGTGAATTTGAAGGTCCTCTTGTTTTCTAAACCGGATCAAACGCAGTTTGCAGTAGCAACGTTTACATTCACTCTTGCTGGCCTGTTTGTGTAATAGTCTCAAAAAATGTTTGATCCAGCAAAAATGACCGTCCTTGTCATCCTTGTGAACATACAAGCGGTCGATGCAAATGTCGTAATTTTCATCACCGGTTAACCTGAGAGGATAAACACTATCATCGTACCTGAACAAATTAATGCCGATGTTATTTTATTTTCTAAATTTGGGGATATTATCTATTTGGATGGAAAATTGTTCCCCTGTAAATCGAGCATGTCCTGGTAGGCTTTGTGATGGTTCATCTGATCAGGATTTCTTGCTGCTGGATAAAGTGCTAATAACACAGCTCACTTAAAACACTGGTTGCCCCTGTTTCTAAAGTTGACTCAGCTTTTCGTATTTTGAACATCAACTGGTAATAGTAACTAGGAACATGGTCTGAGCGGATCATATGTGGCCGTGTTGACGACCAGTCATGTCACCCTTACCATCACCCAATCAGATCCGTTGCGATGAAATTTCTCGATGTTCTCAGCTACGTTTTCGTACAGCAATCTCACATCGACATTATCAGCGTTAAGAAAGCGCTCGTTGCCGTGTAGCAAAGATGGACTCGATTTCATCTTTGGGTATTCCCAACACAAAAAAAACGATGACGTTAAAGGCTGTTATGCTGTCTGAGCCGCAATGCTAAAACTCGTCGTATGCCTGCCTCTGACCTTGCCACGATATCATCGGTCGAAATGGGTTCCTTAAAAGCTGCCTAAAAACTACGGTCAAACCCTGCAAAGGCCTGGAATCTCTCTCTGAATTCGAATTGTATATGACCTTCATTTGTTTAATTAGAAATTCACCAATTAAATAAAGTAACATTTGTATTAAAATGTTTGATTCCAGGGAATTGTATTCCTGGGAATTTTATTTCTAGATGGTAGTTTGATCCTAATAAAATTCCAGACGTAAAGATGTGTATGGGCCTGTCGATGAGGACCTGCTTAAAGGTTTTGATGAGACTGTAGCGTTAGCGAACAACAATAAAACTCCGAGGTGGTTTTTTCTGACGAGCCTGAGTGGGAACATGCCACTGTTTATGCGGCACGACAACGATATAAACGCTAATATCACATTCGAAATACATTCAAACATGAAATTAGCTGCACTACAACGAGAATATTTTCAGATCCTGTTCAACCAAATCACACGCACAAAACTTCCAGACAGTATGAAATTTATTAATTATATTAATTGTTTAATCGCATTTTTGATGCCCTGGAATTATTTGATAGCTCACTCATTTGGAGGCCCGTGTCAGGCAAAAATGTTTTAGCAGCTTATGATAAAATCATTCTAAGACCCTAGCGTCTGAAGTTACAAGCTTCCTCAACGCCTCCGTCGGCATCCACGAATTAAATTTATCGGGATAGCCAGATCATTTGGCGAGAGATTCTTTTCCTCTAGTCGAAGCGACTTTTTCGTTCCAGAACACCACAAGGTCGGTTTTCTCTAGTTCTTGTTCGTAAAAATAGCCTTGGAATAGCCTCCAGCCTCATCACAAAGCATGTACGTCACAGGAAAAGTTTATGAACTTCATCTACCGTAAACAATTCTTCGGTCCAGTTGGGTATATTCCTTTTTCTGAAACCCTTTTTGCCTGTTGATTCTAACAAGGTCACCCACCGAAAATATTTTAGGCTTAAAAAATTAAGCATCTGTCACCTCCTGTTTACTCCCGCTTTGACGTGCTTCTGTATGTGTCGTCGCAATACTGCGGTGCCCCGTGTGGTTGTAATCGTGAATGACATCTGGTAAAAATCCAAATATCGATTGGTGTTAACACTAAAAGTCTTATAAGTATGTGGTGTTTTAGCATATTGTTAAACCGCTTTCCACTACATCTTTGCCTTGTTTTTTGCGTACTGTACAACATGATACCGTGCTTGGTGAGCCAATTGGTTACAGTTTTTTTGTAAAATTTGCTGTCATGATCCACCCATAATTTTCCCGATTTATAGATTTCACTATCACTTCAACTAGCGCGTCGACGATCGAAGCTCCTTTTTATTTTTTTAACGGAACCCCCGGGCGTATTTACTGAAGTCATTTATGATGGTAGGCAGGTATTGGATCTCATCGTTATGCGCACTATAATAGCTCATGTCGACCAACTCTGCTGACCAAATATCATCTATAGCTACAGCGACGACTTAACGCCGTGGAAAGTTTTTTCGTACGGGTTTGTGCAACTCCTAGGCAAGTGTGCCTACACTACCCTGGTGTGGCTCCATACCGAGCTCTAGAGCACTGGCCTGGTGTGTAGGCGTACCAATACCCAATTTTTGTTTAGCGCCTATCATCCAACGTACGGTTTTAAATCACGCACCTAGTCTAAGATCACTTTGTCGTATCTGGTTTTATCCTCCGGTTGATACCGATACAAAATATCATGTCGTATCGCTATAGCATCCTCACTGTTAAAAGGTTCTTGCCCAGCAAGAGGTTGATTTACTTCGAGGACGTTACCCGTCCCCGTTCTGCATGGTAAACACTAAGATTCGTTGGACGACATAGGCATTAAGTGTCTACAAAAAATTCAACACTGCCACAAGAGGTTTTCCGATATGTCTCGTTAAAATATAGTTGATACAGTACCATCCGCAGGTGCTATCGTTGACATCGTAACTCGAAACGCGTTATACGTTCTCCTTGTTTTCACCAGTAGCCATGTAGTGGAGGATATCGTCTGGAGGAGGTAATCCAACGAATCAATGTACTCTATGTCCTTTTGTGTGGGATCGATTGGAAAATACATCTCTATAATTTTTTTTTTTTTACAAAAGTCTATTTACTGTCGATATCAAGATTAGACAGCAATGTTGGGTCTATTCCTTTCTACTTTTTTCTACGGTGCGTAGAAATTACATTACCATTTCCGCGGCCTCTAACCATGCCAGGGAGTTGGAGTCATTTTCAACCGATAAAATTACCTAAAATTTCAGACAGTAACGACCCTGCTATGCCGGCGAATAATGACAGGATGAACCCTCCTTGTGTGGACAATTGTGCTGTGGATAACTTGAGGATAATTCCTTTTCTAGCCACAGCTTGTTTGACCAACTAGATTGCCTGACGAGTGGTAAGCATAAGTTTGCCTGGACTGTGGGGCAGAACCTACCGCAGCCGCATCGAGTTTAATCGATACAGGGTTTTTGCTTTGCGCTGTTGTAGCGATGTTTTTCTGTTGTGATGCTGTCAAGGTTATTCCTACAGAAACGTACGGATTTTTTGACGTATGCTATTATTTGTTTCTTTTTTTGTTATGATAACCAGTAGGCGAACTGATAATAATTCGTTTGACACGGACACCGCTGCCCTTGACCACTTTTCTGCAGCACCAGAGATAGCTGCTGATGCTGCAGCCACACTGATGGGCAAGAGTATTAAGGATACAATTTTGAGGCCGAACATTTTAATAAAAGGAACGATAGCCGAATCAATGCCAATGCCAGAAGTACTAGCACTTCCACGGGAACCATCACCTGTGGATCTGCAAGAAACGCTTGGATTTCTAGAAGTGTAATTACTACGGTTACCCATGCGAGCGGTGATTTTTTCAGATGATGTACTTTTACGACGTGGCATGTTTTTACTAAGTGAATGATAGAAATGATTGCTTTCAGACCACCACATTCATCTTTCCGCTTATCACGTCTTATGTCATAAACCGTTCGTACCCCACCACAGCATAACACGTTTAATCTGCAGCAGGAGATGTGGTCCATCTTATTTCAATATCAACTAGAGAATGTTGGACACTTCAAAATGAGAGATTGGGTACAACGTTACAAAATCATGAAGGAAATCATTTCCATCAATATTATGTATGCGCGAGTATAATTTCTATTGGCTAAATCGAAATTGCATTCGAGATCTCGTGCAGTGTACTGCTTAGAATTGATTCTAACATGAATTCTGCTGACCCCGATGTTATCCAAAATATATTTGTTTCCGGTTTGGCTTCCACGCCGTACCGAGAGTTGGAACGTTACGAAAACGTGCCGATGGAGTTAGCTGTCCGCGTTTGTTACTACTCGCCACGTGTTCTTGACCTTCTCCATGTACACTTCGGTCTATTCAAAATAAAGATTTTTATTAATTTCGTCAGCGTTGATTCCAGCTCGAGTGCAAATGTCACCCACGTGGTAATTTTAGGCATCCATAACGATAATCTGCTAAGCACGAATTGACCGTCCGCTGCCCCTTCGGCTTTATGCATTTATTGCGCTGGAGAATACTGCTCGAGAATCAACGTGTGTTTGATACCGCGATACACCGTAGTAATGTCCACGCACACCAAGCACGGACCCGATCGTGCGCAGTAAATGAAATCTCATCATGTAATCTCTAGCTAGGGTGATCCTAGCCGGTTTCATCGAGTAATTGGGTTCGATTTTAATATTGGATGCATTATGACCCCTAGCGGTTATCGACTTGGAAATTTTTGCGGAATATTGGTAATGTTATAACTACCAGGGGATATCGTGATGATTTGCAATGGTATTGGTAGCATAATGAAGCAGGTTATTTCCTCGGTAATGTTAAAACAGGAATTCCAGTTTTCGACCGAAATCAACACCACATCGTACGACTATTTCTGTTCCAGTTACAGCGGCAGATTGTACCGCACCGTTGAATTAACCAAACGAGAATCAAACAACAACGTGGTATCTTCGAGCGACATTATACTAATAAATTTACAAAACCAAGTGATCGGTTTATAAAAGCGATTACCTCCCGATGCAACACTTGGTATTGCTCGCGCGTGACCAATACTTGACCCAGTAAATGGTTCAGAACATGAGTTCTACACCCCCATTACTCGCTTGTTTAGAGGCGATCAATAATTTCATCCGCTGCACGACCCCGGTCGGATGTTGATAATAATGGATACCCGCTTTTGGTAACTCAAACATCAAGGGTGGAAACAGGAGGAGATGATACATACATTTATTCTCTCTCGGTTTAACGGGCACGCAATTCGCTATTCAAGTTTTTATCTCATCTAATAAAGCGTTCATTTTGGTTTATTGTCACTATAGGACAGGTTAGCAATCACCTTGCAGTAAGGATTGTTTGCTTTGCTTAAAATCGTTCGCGCTGCCAACATGTTATAATAGCTTTCCTGAGGAGTTTTGGTCTTTTTGACTCATCACCGAGATCAATTTAGGAACTTTATTATTTTTTAAAAATCTTTTAAACATGCTTTGGTTTATCATGATGGTTGTAGTTCATGGTGGTTAACAAAATCGTCTCTCGCATTTTCGCGCAAATATTGTTCTTTTTTCTCCTAGCTTCTTAAAGTTGTACTGAAATTTGACCTGGAACTCGCCAGTAGGTATCGGGTCAAAATTAGTGCTTCCTGTTCAGTACCCACGAATGTAGTTCTAGTCTATTTTTATAACATTTTTTCCTCTCTCATTTTGGTGGTGATTGAAGAGATTTATTTGTGCAATTTTGGTAGGGATTTAAAGGTAATTGTTTATTCTTGAGAATATGAGCTTATGGTGTGGTTGTCTGTGTGTATTTCGGCGACAGTGCACAGTGAGTAATAAGGCCTTGGTGATGATCCGGAAGTGAAATCTTTGTTCCATTGCATCGTGCTTTGTTTACAATCCAGCCTCTCAAAAAAATGCAGGTCAACCTTTGACAAGAACCTCACTGTGAAGTCATCTTTGAAGGTATTTTTGATTTACATATGATTTGTATAGATTGTCACACAGTGGAAAGTTCAGTACTGAGAAACGAATGTAGAGAATATATAGTAAAATTAATTACGTTCTATGGCCTGTCAGGGCAGTATTGACTAAATTTTAAATTGCTATAAAATTTTTATTATTAACGATAGACACATGAAATTTTCACACCTTGTGTATATTGACTGTAATAATTAGAAAAAATAATTAAAATTTTAAAAATTTCATTAAAAAAATTTAATTAATTTTAAAAGAAATAATTTAAAATTGAATTTTTTCACCATAAATTCAGAGAAATGGTATCTGTTGTAGATGACATTCATTATTATTAGCAGCAATGTATTCCTATATCATATACAAGTTGCAGTGGAGGAATGTTTCAAAGCCTGTCAGCGAAAATATCTTTAAATTCAGTGCCAGCACATAACAGTGATTGTAGAATATGGATGGATGGATGGATGGGTTGAATAAGAAGGAGAAAAGAAAGAAAGTGGTCTTAATTTTAGTAGACCATGCTGGTATGACAGTGCTGTCTTAAATACATTCTTTCCTTCCTTCCTTTCATTCATTCATTCATTCATTCATTCATTCATTCATTCATTCATTCATTCTCTCAGCTAGTAAGTCATTTCATGTTATTTTATTTTAGATTTCATTTATTTTGGTTTTTAATTTCTTTATTTGTGTCTTCATATTCAGAGAAAACTGTTTCGACCTCTCCATAGGTCTCATCAGGTGGTAGTAAGTAACACAACTGCGTATAACATGCATTGTATTACCTACGGATTTCCCCACTACAGTTTCTGGAATAGTTCACATTTTTAGGTAATCAAACACTGATTGATCTGTTCACAGCCTCACATTTCTGTGTGTGTGTGTGTGTGTGTGTGTTCAGTTGCAGTCTTTCTACAACATCACAGGAGAGTTTCATTTTCAGAACTTCTAGCAGGATATTCTTATCATTTTCTGTCATGTTAAGATGAGTCACTTGATGGCCCCGGTATGCTGATCGCATCCACCAGCTGTTAGTACTTCCTCCCCCGACAGACCTTTGAATAATGCCGGTATTTTGAGCAGTCCCTTGAATAACAGAGCAGAGTGGCATCCAGTACTTGGGGAAGTTGACATTTAATTTTTGCAACACCACCACTGTTATCCTCCATCAGTTGCTTGAAGATCAAACTGCAGCGTGCTTTAATGTCTTGGCTGAAAATTGTCTATTTGAGCCTTTTTCCTTCTCTTGTTCATATTCCTGGAAACATGTTTTCACTAAATATTGCAGAATTACACCGTTTGAACTGTAAACGACCCAAGTGGACGGGGTCCGACAGTCTTTCTACTTTCCACATTGGATGCAGAATGTTGTAAGCATCTTGGAAGCCAGCAGCAACCTGTGCATCTCCATCTGTTGTTGCATGTCTAATGAGAATCTCTTGCAGCACAAACTTTTTTCCCATTTCTCTTGCCATTTCATACTCTGAATGTGGTGCAGCTGGTGACAGATTTGCTGTGCAGTCAACATGGCCTACTGGACCTTGCACATCAAACCTTTCCCCTTCAGCCATGCTCCAGTCCAACACAGCTTGTTTTCTACTGTAGTCCCCACAATGTATTGCTTCACTGTAAGAGTTTTGCAGGCAATTCCAACAGCTTGCGATGAACTTTGACCAAGTTTTTTTTTTCATGTCCAAATCTAATGGCATTGTATCTTGCATCAAAAGCAACATTTATTTGATCCGGATGCTGAACACAACGCATCACATTAACCTGTCTGACTTGTTTCAGCTTGTCTATCATGTCCATTTCATTGAGCTCCACAGTTGCTTTGCCTACAGTGTTGGAGGCCCTTTGCATAGATGTTCTGTTAGGTGGAGGAATGTCAGTGGCTGCAAGCAAGTATCTAGCCCTGGTGTTGCCCATTGGTGTATCTTGTAGTCCAGCTTGAAACATATTTACAGCAGCACTATTTGGCCCAGGTTTATTTGTTTTATCTCCTCATACAACTTATACTCTGGTGACTTAAAGCTGCAGTTTTTGCACATCATAGTATGCTTCCAAGCAAGTCCCCATTTTCTTTCATTAGCAATTTGTAACTTTGGTCTGTCACATATGTTGACTTGATTAACATGGAATTGAATGATATCATTCCACATCTCAACATTTTTTTTTGATGCAGATGATACGTGTCCCATCGTTCTCATTCAATTCTGTCTCTTTCAGGTCCATTTTTGCTTTGGATGATGGTCGTAGAACTTTTGCAAACCCAGGTGTGCCATTACAGTCTGGTTCCTGAACTGACTGGAGACCCCCATTTGTCGGCTTTGTCACTGCTATGTGAGAGAACTTGTCTGCATCCATTCTTCTGGTCACTGGAACACATGCAGCACTGAAACTTGGTAGAGTATCATCAGTTCGATATCTGACTCCTTTGTTATGTGGAATATATCCAGGTTTAAAAAAGTTGTCTTCCTCTTCTTGTACCCTTTCATGGTTTCAGTTACATTAACTGCATGTAAAATACAAGAAGTATCATCTCTCTCTCACGTATATAACTAGGAAAAGGCATGCTAGCTTGGTTTCAGAGAACTACATCAACTCTTCAATACTACTGGAAGCCAAACATGAGGGCTCCTCCCCTTCATGGGTGGAAATGATGTCATGTACATGGTTAGTACCCCTAGATTGAGTATTTAGATGCTACCAGATTTCAGGTGTTAACATTGATTGACTGGCCCTGATTTAATTACTTCACACCTGATAAGGAAAACCATTGATATTCATGATAAAGGAATGGAGAGACTTTGCCACAGAATAAAATTTGTCAACTTCAGGTTTTACATTTTCATTAAAATTTAAGTTAAATTTAAATTTTCATATAAGAATATGTATCATTTTTTAAAGTTGAATTTTCAAGGAAAGTTTAACAGTCAGGTTTAATTTTGAGTGTTCCGTGTAGGCTCGTACAATAATAACAAGAGAAAAGAGTGAAGTCAACAAGCTTTGTATATTTTAACAAAATAATTTATTTCCCTAGAAAACAATGTAAAAATTAAAAATAGGACTTACGGTTTGTGAATATAATCCAAAATTTAATCCTAAGATTGAAAAACACAAGTCCTATCACTAAATAGTTCTATTAGAATCCAGGTTCGAATCTCGACGACGCTCCAATATGGAAGGTGATGACGTCAGATGTGGTCGTTGTACAAAATGGCAACAATTCCTCAATTGAATCGCAGTTTATGTTTCCGAATAATTCCAGAATAAATTTCCACTGAATTTCTTTCTCCCAGAATTTTATAAAACAGTACACTCGTTTGGTTTTCTAGAGAATAAATTATCAAATTCCAAAAACAAATGAACTTCAAAAACAATCTGGTTTCAACAATAGAAACCTCTCCAGCCCTCAAGGTTTCAAAGATACAACTCACTGAAAGGCGCTCAGAAAGGGTATTAAATCCAACCAAAATATCATCGAGTTCTCGCGAGATAGGTCACGTGGTCTCTTAACACTTGAACAATGCAATAGGAAAAATGAAATTTGTCACGTAGCAAGAACAGCCCTATCTAAGAACCAGACTCTCACTCTGAAATAAATTTAAAAATAAAACATCGTTTATTCAGACTAGGCTGAAATGACCTTGGCAATAACCAATCGTTTTCGCGTAGTGCTTACACTACTGAGCACCAAGATGAACTAAAAATAATGCTAATGCAACACCTTTTACTTTTTAGATAAACAACATTACTGAAAGAAAATATCGAATCGCGTGAAAATAATCATTACAATAAAATGTAATGAAACAAAAATAAAATAAAAAAGAATTTTAAAACTAACACACAAGCAATTTAATTACATATACGTAACACTAGTACTTTCCAGATTAGTGTTAGGACAAAAAACTAATTACGTTTTATTTGAAGTGTTCATCTTCATTAGCAAAATCACAATTAAACTTTAAGTTTTGTGCATCTTTGACATTCGGCCATTTGGAATTGGCTTGTGTTACAGGGGTGACAGATAAAAGCCTGTAATGATCCTATTCATTGATGAAATTCCTTTAAACTTGGCAGCAGTATTTAAGAAACATTGATTTGATGACGGATGGAAGTTTTGTCCATGGAGGTGAAATTGTCTGACCCTGTCAAACATAGGGTCACAATTAGTACTTCCAGTTCAGTACCCACGAATGTAGTTGAAGTCTATTTTTAGAACATTTTTTTCTCTCTCATTTTGATGGTGATTGAAGAGTTTTAGTTTTGCATTTTTGGTAGGGATTTAAAGGTAATTGTTTATTCTTGAGAATATGAGCTTATGGTGTGGTTGTCTGTGTGTTTTTCGGCGACAGTGCACAGTGAATAATAAGGCCTTAGTGATGATCCGGAAGTGAAATCTTTGTTCCATTGCATCGTGCTTTGTTTACAATCCAGCCCCTCAAAAACATGCAGGTCAACCTTTGACAAGAACTTCACCGTGAAGTCATCTTTGAAGGTATTTTTGATTTACATATGATTTGTATTGATTGTCACACAGTGGGAAGTTCAGTACTGAGAAACAAATGTAGAGAATATATAGCAAAATTAATTGTGTTCTATGGCCATTAGCATTCCGAGTCACATGACTACACAAATCTCGCAACCTACATGTCATTGACATCAGAGGTCCAATAGTCACGTGATATCAACAAATAAACCATTTCGAATGTTGTTGTACATAGAATTCGAAAACATTAATTAAACGTTACGTAATACTTGTACATAAATATAATGCACACTTAATTCTCAACATATTTACTCTGAGAACAACGACTAGAAACCTGATGGTATCGCAGCAAGGTGGAAAACACCAGATTCAAGTACTAAGCACGTGTCGGTGATTTCTTTTGTTGTTATCATGTGACTGCTGCGTTGACCTGTGCTCTCCGCTTGTTGAATCTGTTTGTTTTTTCAAGTTGCTGCAACATTTACAGATTTATGGTCGTTGTTTCCAGAATAAATATTTGTAGAAGTTTATGTTCTTTTTTTTTTTCTATAAATATTACGTGACTTTAATTTATATGTTCGATTTGTTTTCCTACAGCAACATTGGAAATGGGTAATTGTTGATATCACGTGACTTTTTGAACTCTGAATTCATTGACATGTAGGTCGCGAGATTTGTGTAGTCCTGTGACTCGAAATACAAATGGCGAGTTCCAGGTCAACTTTCATCAACGCTATAGTTTTGGCTAGTCTGTCAGCGGTTTAGAGACATAATGAATGCTATAGTCGCAATATCTGAGAAAATAAATCATATTTCTATCGATTTCATGCAGGTTTATCTCGATGAAAGGTCGATAAAGTTTTCTAGGCCGGCTAGTAAGCGGCTAGTCTATGCCGACACCATATGGTGTCGACGAATTCCATCTTTTCGATAGGCAATGGACTCTGACCCTACACCCCAACATAAATGTCCAAATATAAAAAATGGGGTGGCAAGGGTCAGAAGAAACTTGGACTAGGGAATATCTCGCCGTAAGGCTTTCTATATAACTGGATGTTCAGAGAAGTGTTCAAATGAAAATCTATGCAAGCAAGAGGCGACGAAGCATCTGATAAAATAAATGCATTCACCAAACACATATTACCTAACGGTAGCAGTTAACCAAAACTAATAGCAAATCCTGATGATTGTAACGTCCCCACTCATCCACCCACAATATGACCCAGAGGTGATACACTCCTGGCGTCTGTACAGTTGAAATGAGCAACTGTAATTGCCATTTTTATAAAACTTTTGGTGTGTTTAACCTTGGACCCCTCTTAGATTCACTGGGAGGTGACCAGACAGAACTTGCAATGACTTTACAGTCATCAGAGAGAATAAAAATAAACTATTCAGGCCAACATGGACATAAAAAGTCAAATTATTAATATCTATGTCTTAAAAAATATACCTTTTTGTATTCATTTGAATGTGGTATGTACACTGCCAGATTACCCAATAAGCATACTAAGCCGTGCTTAAGGCACCAGCCCAACAGGGACACCAGAAACAAATTATAATTATTTGCTGATGATAAAATTGAATTATATATGACCATTTCTATCTGCATGTACGAGCATTTTGATTTGGAATGGTGGCTATTTTCCAGCCTTTTGTAGCTTCTGATATTTGTTGTTTGTTTCTTTTTAATTTCACGTTTAGTAGTGGGGGTGGGGTACTATAATATTTTAAGTGATGAGGGCCCTGGAAGGCCTTAATCTGGCAATTGTTATGTATTATCATTCTCTCTTCCTCAATATCACACAAATAAGATGCAGTAATAATGGAAACATCATGATATAGATGATAATTCAAATTATACAAAATTATCATTTGTCTTATAAACATTAAAGGAGCCAGATGACTACTGATGAAAGTAGTGGTCACATTATAGGAAAACAACTCATCTGATTCCCAGTTGTCATATTCACATTCTGGAATAGATGATGAATGCTTAAGATGACTAGTTAGTACTGCTTTTTTGTCAAATCATCATTTACCCATCTTTTGCAGCCAAGAAACCATAGTAACCTAGATACATGGGCACAACACCCAGCAACCCGAGCACCAACGTTGCAGGTACAATACCGTCCATTGATGGTGTCCATGGAATATTTCAGCTTGTATTGGATCCACAATGAATGGATTTTATTTTTGGAGTGGCGAGACTGGATTTTTACATGTAACAAACATGGAAAATCCATGCATGTCATAACCTCATAGTGCCCCTCCTCTGTGAGAGGCTCATTTATATACTTTGGAACCTGTTTGACTTGATAAATGCCCATAGTGATGTCACGCAGGTATTCAACTGGTATCCTGGGGAATTCATTCAGTTTCCATGTGTATGAATTCATCTTGAAAGTGCAATTTGTGCTTATTCAGCAAGCTGTTCTCTTGAACCTGGATTTATACCTTATTCGGTTACAGGAGTTGATTCATTTTCAAGGCAAAAAAAGGTGGAAATATGGAAATAGTCATCATCGATAATGAAGAAGGAACATAAAAGTTAAGATATGATTTTGTTTTCATTAGTTCTTTCACATTTCGTAAAAGTGATTTAATATCTCTGTACTTGAAAAGTTTTCATCAAACTCTTTTGTTATAGTGATAGATCACAGGGATTCATTAGTGAAGTAGAAGAGTTCCAAATTGTATTTGCAACAACTACTATTTGACTTTATAAACACACTACACTCTGCAAATGACTGGGTTATGGCACATATTGGGACATTAACAAGATGATTTGATGCTCATATGGTCTTTTACATACAACACAATGTCTGTGAGATCTTGATGTGGATGGAATTTGAAGTTGAATTGATTGTTGGCCTTTTATGGCGGCATTTGAAGTGCTTTAGACCATTCACCAAATTCTCATATCTGACTTAAAGTCTCATAAAGTCTCATTTGTTGGGTGCTTTTGATACATTTACAAGTATTAACTTTGGCAGTGATATTTAATCTATAATGATACACAGAGCCTGCAAATTCCATATAAACAGTTTTTGTAGAGATGGAGCCAGAAACGGATTTTATGAACAGTATCAAAAAAGAAACAACTCAGCTTATTATGTATTAATTATCATAATTCTTATTTTATATCATAAAATCCATCCATTGCGCCATGTTACATCCCAATTTTTTTTTATTTCAGAATTGTTTTGGTCTAAATATTTTGTATGCTTCCTATGTTTTATGGTTAGTGCCACCTCACTCCTCCCATGTTTGTTCCACTAGAAAAAATAGGTAGATGGACGTTCTTTTAGTATTATTATTAATGCTGTTATTATTATTATTAGTAGTAGTAGTGTTATGTATCTTTAATTGTTTGTCAGTTTTAAATTGTTTTTTAATTTCATTACATGTTATTGTAATGTAACATTGTTTACTGGACTTGACCTTGTCCAAAATTGAGTTCAGTTCTGTTTGACCTGACTGATTTTTTAAAACATTTTATTTCATTTTACTAATAATAGCTTCATTATTCTCTATGGGTATAAGCTCATTGACCAAATTGTCATTCAAGTAAACAAGAAGGCGTAAATATGTTGATCAGGGTCAGGGTTTTGGAGATTCCCAAGTGAATTTTTTAGGGTATTATGTTTTAAATAAACAAGATTCATTAGATCATTCAAGAAGGTTATTTTCCATTAGGTAATGATTGGTTTTAGAAAATGCTAATTGTGACCTTGAGGTGAAACAGATAACTATATTATCTTGTGACTGTCAAGATTTTAACAGTTGTGCTTTCACATCTAGCACTTTAACTTGTGTTATCTTGTGACCAGTTTGGGCTGAACTTTATTTTCTTCAAGTTATTGAATTCAAGTGATTATTATCTCTGGAAATGCAAAAGTGCTTTGACAAAATTCTTTTTTCTCATTTCTCAGATTTTCATCTGTAAATGTTATTATATTTATGATTTTCTGTTGTTATAATCAGTAAGTGTATAAAATTATGAGTTTAACATTTAATGAAATAAAGAAAATATGCCATTGCAATAAATATGCAGTATTTAGATAAATAGACTGAAGAAACTTGTTTTGTTTATTTTTATTTTTGCTGATTAGGGGGTAGGAATAATTCCATTATCCTTTTCAATTAACAAACCATAAACCATAAATCAATTCAGTTACTTTAGCTTCCATCCTTAACTTGGGACATGTTTCCCACTGTTTGGAAACAAAATGTGTAATTTCTAATTTCAGTGATTGCTAGAAAAATTATTGATTTAGTAGGCAAGTAAAAATTTATATCAGTCTAAAACCAGTTTTCTTGATTTGGAGGAGTGATTAGGAAAATGCGATAAAACATTAAGTCTTAAAAAATTTAGCGTAAACAAACATGTATAGAAAAATTATACTACATAACTATGGAATAATAATCGCTTCACAACACTGGTTCCACCACAATCATTTTCTGATGCAAAAATATATGGCCACTCTCCTCTAGTTTCCTTTTAGATGAATACCATACCCATAAAGATATTACACTTTAGGAACATAAAAATAAAATGATTAAGGCTCATATAATTGCTGGTGTTTGGCATAGAAGTAATACAAATAATATTTTCAATTAAAACAAATCATAAATCAGTTCAGTTACTTGGCTTCCATAGCGACTGTGGACATTGTTCCCACTGCTTGGAAATAGTTTCTAATTTCAGTAATTATTAGAAACATCGTTGATGTAGTAAGCAAGTTTAAAATTTTTGTGTCAGTCTAAACCGATTTTTCTTCATGTGGACTAGTGCACTGGAAAATGTGATAAAAATTCAGTATAAAAATCTTGAATATAAATTGAATATAAATAAACTTGTATGAAAGTCATACTATCTAATTATGGAAGAACAACCGCTTCAAAACACTGGTTCCGATACAATTATTTTCTGATGCAGACATGATTGTTCACCCTTGTATAGTTCCATTTTAGATGAATAACATACTGATAAAAATATTACCTTGCACGACTTAAAAATAAAATGATTTCAAATTGCGCATTATTTTTGTTGGTTTTGAAAACTGAGCAGTTAATAATTTTATTTCAAACCTGTAAATTGACAGCTGTTGATATTATGGATAGTAATTCTTAAAAAGAAAGAAGAAAAAAAAAAAAAGAAGAAAAAAGGGAGCTTTGGAGATTCGAATTTGGTGCGATAATTTGGCACAATAATGTTATACCGTTTGAAGCTTTCGTTGTTCAATCTGTATCTCCTGCAGATTTTTATAACTGCAGACCATCCTTTGTTGTTTGCCCAGTTAATGCATATTTCTTGCGGTGCCCAGTCGAAGCCATACGACCAAAACACCGTGCAAGGACCAATATTGGTACCAAACTCCAAACACAGAATCAACTTTAAGACGTACCAAGTATCCAGGAGTTAAGTCCCTTGTATCACATCATGTAAACGAAATTCATTATAATGTTAACCGTGTTGCATATAAAAAGCAACAAATATAGTGCCAAAGGTACCTGCACTAATAACTAAATGAATCACGTCAGAGTATACTATCTGCAGAATTTCAGGCCAACTGATACAGACTAGCTTTTATTCAGTTTTTATAGATAGTGACTTTCTTCGACTCTTCTTGCACTAAAGGGACTTGACGATGTAGTTGTGGTAAAAAATCCAGATTTCTTCAAAAGAATATAGATCCTTGAGTTTATGCAAGACTTCAATACTTTGTTAGTCAGATGTTCTTCTATGACACCCAGATCCTTTCAACTCTTTCTAAAAATATAATTCCAGTTGTTTTAGTTTCTTTGTTTTGGTTTCTTTCTATTTTCTTTTTCTTTTTTTTTTTTGGTTTTATTTTGTTTTTTTACAGTTTCCTTTTTTAAACCTTAATTGCAAATGTCCGGTCAGTCTTTATCAAACGTACCGATCCGATGTACGATGCTTGTATGACTTTTTCCAATTTGTACCCGCATGGAATGATGAAAGAGGCTATTATTATCCTCTTTACTTGCTGCCTTCATAGTGATTGTTGGAGGATCATATGGGATGGGCATGATCAGAACTTTTCGTATTGGTTGGCATTTCCAGTTGAATTCAAACAGCCAACCAAAGTAGATAATCTTACGTAACATTGCATGATCAGTAGGGAACAAAAGAGGTTTCTGAGCCAAAACCCCTATTTTGAATTAGGACGACCAGAGAATCTTACCCATAGACAAATAACAAAACAAATACGAAAACAATTTTATTGAGGCAACAAAATCGATTTCTTGGTCGATTACCTAACTTGAGGACCTATCAAGGAAATCATCATCGTCGTGAAACAAAAATAGGGCTGCATCAGAAACTCCCTGATATAAGACTACTGAGGTTTTTATTATATTTTTTTCACACAAAGTTTCACAGAGCCACTTGTCGAGATATTTTTAAAGTCTCAGATTTTGCTATAAGGTAACTCTGATCATCGTGACAAAATAAATACAAATTAATTTTACCACTGATGAGAGAACTAGGTTCAAACAGCTTGATAAAATTTCCATGTCAGACTATCGATTTATCGACATAATATTCTTTTTAGCCCGTCATCAACTGTGATCTGATTATATTTATTATGAGATATCGCATTGTAAAGATTATCAATAACGTTAGTTATATCCAACATAAAACTAACTTGAAGGACGATTTTACAATTCAATCGAGCCAGCCATCTGGCTCGGCTAAGATTTCTGTTGTGATACCACAAGGAGCTTACAACGTTACAGATCTAAACAAAACAATAGAGTCATTGATTACAACTGGCCGACAATTTTGAATTTGCTCCAAACTATTACATGCAACGCGCCAGAATCAAATTGAAAAACAATTTTCTTGTTGATTTTAGTACGGCCAACAACATCGGATCGTTGCTAGGTTTTGCTTGACACCAATACTGTTCTAGATCGCAAAGCGATCCAGCTGCGGCTTCAACTTCATACGAGAACAAGTTACTAGTGAATATAACAAAAGTAAAAGCGATTTTAGTAGACTGTTCGATTGCTAGCCGATCGTAAACGTCACGTGGCAGTCGAGGACAAACAATTTATAATTTTCTCCAGATGTTCCACCAGATTCACTGATGCAAGCAACCCTGCGACAAATAATATACTATCCAATAAACATCGAAAAGCAAATGTCCTCCATAACAATGACACTTACTGATTAATCAGGCGACAGCTCAGTCTCAATAGCAAAATTGTAACATATTATCTGCACTTGAGGTCCCAGTGAACTCTGCTCACCTGGATTTATCATGCAGTTTTGTATCACAGGATGAAACAACAAAATAGTTATCGTAGAAAAATTGTAGGAGGTTTCTTTGGAAATATTCTCTAAAATAGTTGAAAATGTACCTGGAATTGCAAATATAGTAGCACCTATCGCGTTAAACGCATTCAAAGCTTTTGCAACAGGAGCCGCATCCGCTGCAGGTACAGCTGTCGGACAAAATATTGCTAATAAAATCAAGGGACAATCTGCACCAACTTCCGCTGATATAAAACAAGTAATTTCTGAAATAGCACCAACATTAAAAACAGCTACGGCGTTGATAACTACAACAAAGAAACTGCTATATCCGCCAGTAACCAAAACTAGACCACGTCCAGATATTGCGGCGTTCTATTGGGTTGCTTTACAACCTACCGCGATTTTGTTTAACAATAACAGATAAAGAATGTATGTCAAAATTGCATTGACCTTAACGAGGAAATAACAGTAGATAATTCAATAACAGAATTTGAGTATGTTGAGTATCTCGATGAAAATTCAAATGAGCCTAACAAGATGGGCATACGAACGCAGATGACGAAGACATGTTTCTGTTGCCGCACAAAGTCGTACTTGAAGTACGAGGAAGTATAAAAACAGCACCAGGGGGTGGAGACATGGCTATTGATACACAAATAATACTCGTGAATAACAGCTGGCGTTTGTTTAAAAGCGCAAGATATCAACTAGCAAATCAATCAGTTGAAGATATTTCTATTCACTTGCCAGTAGCAAGTACTATTCTTAACTTTGTGTCTTTTAGTGAGGATTACTCTAGATCTGTTGCAACAAATATGCTTGGTTTAAAGATACTGGACCTAGATCAGCTGCTGCAGTTTGTTTGTTTAGATTAGCTAATACTCCTCCAGTAGTTGTTGCCGCTGACAACGCTGGGACTCTTACTAATATTAACGCATATTTAGCTTCACTTCATGCTCAATACGGGACAGAGCCATCAGCTGATAATGCAACAACCAACGTTAGAAACACTTTGATCACTCTTTGTAATGCGATTGGAAATATTACTGCAGCAGATACAGCTGCGCTGTTAACAAAAGCTCAATCTATTATTCCTTTGTTATGTATATTTAATTTCTTGTCTGTTAGTTTTAATTTTTTATTTCATTACATGCTATTGTAATGTAATATTGTTAACTGGACTTGACCTTGTCCAGAATTGAGATCAGTTCTGTTTGACCTTGTTGACTTTTTTAAATTTGTTTTTATTTGATTGATGTAAACAGCTAAAAATAGCTTCATTATTCTCTATTATTTGCTAACTGACCAAATTATTATACAGGTAAACATGTTGATTTAGGTCACGGTTTGGGGGATTCCAAAGTGAATTTTATAGGGTATTATGTTTTGAATAAAAAGGGCTCATTAAATCATGCTAGAAAGTTATTTTCCATTAGGTAATGGTTGTTTTTTCAAAAATGTTAATTTGTGACCTGAAGTCCAGCAGAGAACTATATTACCTTGTGACTGTCAAGAATTTTACAAGTCGTGCTTTAACATCTTGCACTTTAAGTTGTATTATGTTGTGTCCAGTATGGGTTGAATTTCACTTTCTTCCAATTATTGATTTCAAGTGATTATTTTCTCTGGAAATAGAAAAGTGCTCTAAGAAAATTCTTGGATAAAGACAGTCGTTGGAATTATACTGAATTCAAACCTGGAATAATATTTTTGTGATTCAACAAGAGACTGTTGACACATCAGTACGAAGCAGGCCATAACAGGCACGTCATAGCCTCAATTTTAAATCTCTCCGGGACTTTAAATGATTTTTTTTTTCAGGACTTTTTATTACTAGAACTTGTGTCTTTAATTCTTGGATTATTTTTGGATTTAATTCGCTATACCGTAAGTTCTTTTTTCTTATTTTTCAGTTTGTATTCTAGGGAAATAAATTATTTGTTAAATTTTACAAAGCTTGTTGTCTTCACTCTTTTCTGTTACTTATTTTATAAGCATAGACTCGTAACACCTTTCATTTCAACAACAACGTATAACTATGGCTTAAACGAGGAGCATTAGCAAACAACTCCAGACAAATAAGAATGATGCTGTCGCTTAGCACACTATTTGGATTTTGTTGCGACTATAACAAAGCTTTTCGCGGTATCAAACATACTCTTATTCTTGGCCGAGCAGGTCAAAAGGGTAGTCTGATGAAAGCTGCAGGTGTTGATGATGCACAATTTGTATTTTCACGATTAACGCTGTGCTTACAGCATAAACCAAGAAAGTTTGCCTTATGCAAAATAAGATTTATGAAACAGCAGTACTAATTTCGACTGATAACACATGGCGGATAATAACAGCGCCAAGCGAGCAGTTACCAAGACACGTATTTATCGTGTTCCACCGACAGACCCGACGTGGTGACCAAGAGCAAAACAACTGTTTTTTTTGATAATCCAGATGACAGACGAATATTTGTTAGAATACATTCTAAAAAATATCCAGAAAATGGATCGAATGTAATTTTGCAGCTGACTCAAATTGAAATGTATATCGTGCGTATATGTATTTGATAGTAGCTATGCAAAAATATCAAGATGCTGATAGCCGATCTCATATTTCAATCGAAGAGTTTAGAATACTTTATCCGATATACAACTTTGACGTATCAAAACATTCGGAGCAAGATACTGGATCAACCTCTGATATTGAGGTTACTTGGATACTAGGAGATATTCCAGCAGCTCTTGCGTATTATGCATATGCTCTAATTATGTCTGATAGATTCTTGACTATAGATTCTACAAAAGGTATAATAACTATCTTGGTTTGAAGTGCTCTGGTACAATTTTATCAAAAAAAGGCAGAATGTATTGATTTTCTAGCAAGAATGACTATCCATGTGTTAGGTGCTCTGCTCTTTACAGCAAGCGGCACAATTTTTTCAAACAGAAGGAAAATAAAATACAATGAAATATATTATACACGAAATAAACTTATCGCAAGGACAAGTTAAAACGTTAAACGACAGTCTGTTTTTGCTGAAGATAGATTTCGGAACGCAGAGCGATAAACAGCCAGAAAACTGTTATCAACACAATAACAAATCAATAAAATACAACAACGCAAGCCATTTATTTTGAATTTATCGGCAGCACAGGTTACTGTAATGACTCGAAGTAAAGAAATAAGTGGAGGATTTCTGGCATTTGCTACTATTGCAAAAATGGCACTACCAAAACTATTGCCAGTACTTGGAACATTTGGTACAGCTGCAGCATCAGGTGCAATATCCGGAGCAACAAAAAAGGCTGTGTTCGGTAATGGAATCAAAGAACTTGTGTGATTTTGTCTAATAACAGTAACAAAAAATGCCTGAAACAAGAAGTGTTCGGAAACGTGAAACAGCAACGAAACACAAAGCAACAACTAAAGAAAAGAGGACGCAATGTGGCCAAAAGACAAAACAAGGTGGATTAGTAGGGTCGTTAGCGGTAAGTTTACTTCCCAATCTGTTGGGGATAGGACGTGGGAAAGGCCTGATGCTACCTGGAACTGAACTCCATTGAACAACTTTAAAATTAATAATAAACTAAGCGACATCGGCGGATTTATCGGAGTATTTTCTAAAGACGAGTTAGCATCTCAACCACCGCTGACCGCAACAGCAAGCCGTCAAAGTTGTGTTATAAATATTCAGAATTTTAATGATGGATCTGCTACACATTGGGTAGCGCTTTACAGCAACTACTTTGATTAATTTGGTCTATCTCCGAGTGATGTTATCAAGCAGTAAGTTTTTGCATCTAAAAATACAAAAACACAAATTACTCCTCTAATCAACTCCAGCCAGTTGGAACTGCAGCTTCTGGATATTACTGTATTGTGTTTGTCAAACAGATGTCCAGAATGCAAGCGTCCCCGGTGATTTTTAAAAATTTAAATTACAGTTTACTCAACGACCTAGTGCAGCAACGATAACATAGCTATTACAAATTTTATCTAACATAGCAGTATAAAAACGACTACGTATTGTCTCAAGTGCAGAAGTAAAACAGAAAATACAAACGAAACGACGGAAACAACTAAAAATTAAAGACTAATGCTGAAAAGTGTTTTTGGTACTTGTGGCAGAAAAAAGAGCATGTTTCTAAAAGCTAAACTGAGTGACTCCGTCACAGGTGACTCAGTCACCGGCGATGGAATCGCCCGGATTCCACTACCTGGAGATCATGGAATACAAACAATTCCTAATGTTATTTTAGTCGACGATTAAATTATAAGATGAGCTGCAAATGTAAAGCTGACTACGATTTGTGTGTATAAAACAGGCCAAGATAATAACTTACTGTCAGTGTTGTAATCAACGAGCTGTAATCGGATCCGGCTTAGATATATACAAACTTATTGGCAAATGACCAAAACCCAGACGAGGATGGACATTGCCTGGTCATATATACAATCGACCTTGGAACCTGCTCGATATTGATGAAAATGACAACCTTATATCAGGACAATAACCCTATGATCAGGTTGATGCAACTTCAATGCGTCATGGCATATGTTACCGGGACAACGAAAACTATAAACCTGACTGTGATCGTGTTATGTTTGACGAACTAAGAGATATGCAGCCTAATACGATTAGAGAAAGATTTGATCGTAAATCAGTGCAAGGTATTATTGGAGCAAAATATCAACTCGGGCTTGGCAATATACTTTATGATAGCGGAGTGCAAGGCACTCTGGCACATGAACTGCACAACCCCACAAAAAAAAAAAAAAAACGTTTCCTCGCCGAAAGGTCGTCGCAAACTCAGTTGATGACATTTGGGCGATAGATCTTTGTTAATATGTCAAACATTGTACAGTACAACGACAACAAAAGATAAATGATGAACGTAGTTGATATTTTTAGTAAATACGCGTTTAGCTACCTGTTGCAGATAAAACATGAAAACCTATAGCTAACGCGTTAAGAGATTATTATCAACACGGCGTCTGGCGATACACCAAGAAAACCAAATAAAATTTGGACTGATCAAGGAGTGGAGTTTTTAAGAAGCAATTCGAGTAGTTTCTAAAAGAAAATAATAACAGCCATTACGTCACTCCAAATGAGGGAAAACTTTTTTGTGGAGAGGTTTAATCGCACGTGAAAAGAAAAGATCTATAAGCAACTCACAGCTAACAACACTAACAGGTATGTTGATGATCTGCCAAAGACTGTATCGGATTACAATAACACAAAAACGTAGAACACTTGGGATGTCACCGGCAAAGGCTGGTAATAATCCAATATTAGTGAATGAGAATATGTACCGAATAGACAAGTTTAGCATAGGAGATAGAGTTAACATTCTGTTAGTAAAGAACACAGTTGAAAAAGGATTGTTGTTAGATCAGGTTAAATATCTTAACAAACAGAAAATCAAATTTTATATTTTTTAACAACCACAAACTTCTGTCTACGATTCATGAACGGCTTTAACATCTCCCAGAATATTTGATGCTCAGAGATAGTAAAATTAAAATTAAACGTTTTAATCTTTTAAGCAAAATGATATTTTACATTATATCGTGGTTGCGCTGCGACATAAACTGTTCATCTTCTGGTACTATACCTGGTTCATCAGCAAATTTATCTTCGACGGCGTTAAATAGATATGTTTCTAGATCAAACTTTGAACTGTAAACAGTTTTTGGACTGCTAGTAGTATTTGGATTCTTTGCATTCTGATGTAATTCACACTCCAAGTGTTTGTACTCTGCAGTATCATGATCGAGATCAGAGTAAAGATCTGACAAACTTTTCGTCAGAGACTTCTCTTATAAAAAATAACATTTGTTTAATTACTGTAATAAAATGCGGGACGAAATAAGAAGCATAGTCAGAGCTAAAATTTTAAACATGAACTTGCTACTCGACGCTGTCAAGATATTCATAAGCAATGAAGAGAAAACAGAAAAAAATATGCGAACTTACCAGTTGAATATGATCCTTACTCGGCGTTTAATGCGTTACTGACAGATTCTGAGTTATCAGAGCTTGAGAAATATATTTTAAAAAATCTTTGTTAGGTACGACAGACGTACCATGATGAAGTGGGCCCACTTTTGTTTGACAAGGGAAGATATCAGAAACTTTCTAAAGATAGATATGTGAACATTGATTCTGTGCAGATTAATTAAGACAATGGATAGATTTGTTACTCGAGCTAATGTAGTGAATCCTTATCAGTTATAAGAAATATGTTTCGCGGTGACAGCAACGTTGTTGCTCATTTTGAAGTAAAACGAGAAAAAAATAATTTGATCTTGTTCAACAATGTTGAGGTCGATCACATGCTGAAATATGGCAAGATCCTAGTCGAATACGACAGAGAAACTTTAAATAAATACGTCAATTGTTGTCTGATAAACTACGATGTGCAAATATTTTAAATAGCCGTTGATTCGTATCGAAAGACGATTTTATCTCCGCTTGTTTTTGCAAAATCTGATTTTGTACTACAATCAGTGGCAAATTTGATTGAGCTTGGATCAATGTTAAAATAATTTGATGCTGCATATCCTGATCTGAATTATATTTCTTCTTTTGTAGCAGAGTTATTTGCTATAACAGGTCTGGCAGGTTGTCTAAGATTGAATCGTCCTCTCCCACGCATATTATTTTCTTTCGAACTGACAAGATCAAGATTCTTAAGTCGGTTGTCAGTTCGAATACCGTTGATGTGGCCAATAACTAAGCCACTAGGAATCAAACCATGAAACACTTCATGAACAAATCTATGATATCTGTAACAAACTTGATTAGTATTAGTTCCTCGAATCATCACATTCAAGTAACCATGATTATTAATATTTCCAAAAACGTTTTTGTTTTAATATTTCTGATAATTCCTTTTTACTAGCGTCATACAGATTATAAACTAGATGTGGTTGAAACTTATCCTGCAAAGACAGATTGAAATGTTGTTGTTGGTGACCTGATCATTCACATGAAAAACTTGCATTCCATCTGAAATATAATCGTTAAACAGCGTCCAGATAAACTCATGCAAAAACATTTTCTTATGCTCTGCATCATCTTCACATTTCACTCGAATTGTTTAACCAGCCGGAGTTAAAATTTCGATCGATTTTTTTGTTCTGATGTTTATCACAACTCCACGCTCGTTGCTGTACCAAAGAGATTATATCTCAGATGAACCATGAATATTTCCTGGCACCTTGCGATGTCGTTCAAAATAATAGGCTGAGACATATTTTGTCTCATTTTGCTATAGTAATTTATAATATCTGAGAATTTTTATATTACAGTAAATTAGAGAAATGTATAACTATACGTATAGCCATATTCAATTGAGTGATATCGCAAAGAAAAGTTTGTTTTCGACAGAAAGATATCAATCTAAAAAAAAATGCAACAGCATTTGCCGGGTTTGACAACAGCTTTAAATTTGATAATCAACTTAGTAAAGTTTTCTGCAATTAATTTGTATCATCTGTTTCTGCCAATTACAAAATCTGAACTTGCCAAACACAGAGGTCTAAAGATTATTGTGCAGTTTCATGTTCGTTTTTAAAAGCTAAATATCTCTTCAGAGCAGCTTGATGCTCAACAACAACGCGAGGAATTTGCTCATCCTTATATTACATCAAGACCTCATCGAATTTTAACTGGGATAGATTTGATGTCGTTGTCAGATATAATATTTCAGGAAATATGGAATAATCGAAGAGTACACTGTATCAGGATCAGATTGGATATTTGATAAAATAGCAGAAATTTTATTTCACACTATGAAATATAGTCCATTGCGAGGTAACTCATGTTGAGCTGCCAACTAAAATAAAAATGTCAAAAATGGCGACAAGTTCTTTCAGTGGGCTATATTATCAGCGTTATTTCCAGCACGAGATCATCCTTATCGAATATCGAATTATATTTGTCATGTTAACAATCTAAACTTTAGCAACATTGACTTAGCTGTTGCCGAGAATGAAATTCCAAAATTTGAGAAACAGAACAATCTCCTATTAACAGGAGGTAATAATGTATTTGGTGTCGATGGTGAATCACAAAAGATATATCCCGGATATATCAGCGATCGAGCATCACAAAGGACAATAAATTTATTGTGTTATAAAAATAATTACTCTTGGATAAAAAACTTTAACGGGCTAGTCGGAGGACAGTATAACAAGCATAAAGAAAAAGTATTTCTGTGTCAGATGCTTGGACGGCTGCAGGTCTCAGTAAGCACTTGATCATCATGTCGAGTACTGCTCTGACGTACAGCGGATATATATGCCTGGCGAAGATGAAAAGATATTACAATTTACAAACTACAAACTACAGACACAAGATAAAAGTTCCTTTTATAAGTTATGCTGATTTCGAGTCTGTTTTACTTCCAGTGCTAGGAGCAGAAAATGACCATTAAAAATCTTCGACAAGAAAAATTCAAGAATATATTCTTTGTGGAGTAGCTTATAAATTTGTCTGTGCTGTTGATACAAGTTTATGAAAATCAATAAAAATTTATGGTGGAACAGATCTGCTGTTTGGCTTCTGAAAAATCTTATCAGCGAGGTTGATGGCATCATGATGTTGCTCAGTAAGAAACGATGAAACCGCTGTCAATAAAACAAGAAGCTGATTTTGCTGCAGCAGAAATATGTTATATTTGTGAGCAGGCGCTTTGCTCCTTTAGATAATTTGATTGAGCATTTTGGTAAGAAATCAAATTTACTGACACGAAAAGGTATATTTCCATACCAATATCTTGACAATTGGAATAGATTTGATGAAACAAGTTTACCTGACAAAAAATTGTTGTATTATCGATTAATCTTGATAGTGTTTGTGATGATGACCACGATTATGCTAAATCGATCTGGGACTCTTTCGACTGTAAAATCTTTGGTGATTATCATGACTTGTATCTGATCACTGATGTGTCTTTGCTCGCAGATATATTTGAAAATTTCAGAGAAGTCAGCGCTGATAACTACGGACTTGACCCAGCTTGGTATTATTCAGCACCGGGACTAAGCTGGGATGCATTACTGAAACATAGAGTTGGAGTTCTTAACAAACCCAGATATTTTGTGTCATCGAGTGGGGAATCAGAGGCGGAATAATGATCATAACAAAAAATATGCTAGCGCCAACAATAAATATTTACACGACTATGATAATACAGCGCCATAAATTTTTTTTTTTATTTTTTATTTTTTTTTTTAACTTATCTTGATACCAATAATCTTTATGGCTTTGCATTGTCCGAGTCTATGCCGTATGGTGGTTTCAGATGGATCAGTGAAAAACAGTTTTTTTGATGAAACTGATAAAATCGTAACAGATGATATTAGTTATTTTGTTGAAGTTGATCTTGACTATCCTGTTACGCTTCATGATAAACATAATGATTATCTATTTTGTCCAGAGTCAATGCTAATCGACTACAGTTTATTATCAGAAAAACAACAAAATTATTCGCAGTGTAAATCTGTTGTTCATAAACTAGTTCCTAATTTGCTTAACAAGGAAAGATACGTTTTGCATTACAAAGATCTGAAACAGGCACTTGATCATGGTCTTGTATTAAGAAAAGTTCATCGAGTTTTAAAATGTAATCAGTTATGTTGGATGAAATATTATATCTACATTCCTACTAGCCGAAGACCAGTTGCACCAACAGATTTCGAATACAACATTTCCAAGTTCATGAACAACAGCGTCTTCGGCAAGACTATGGAAAATATCAGAAAGCGAGTCATACTGAGATTGTTAATAACGTTGAACGTCGCAATATACTTGTTGCATCTGATGATTTTGTTAGTATGAAAATATTTATTGAAAAACTATTAGCCGTTCATAAAAGAAAGACAAACGTGAAGTTAAACAAGCCAGTTTATGTCGGTATGGCAGTACTTGAGATATCAAAGAAGTTAATGTACTGGTTCTACTATGATTTTGTTAAGGTTAAGTGGCCTGATGCAGAGGTGTTATTTACAGTCACTGACTCGCTAATGTAAACGTTCCATTGACATTGATATTTTCGGATACTGATCCACCTGTTTTATCATATTTTCCAGCCAGTGCCACTTCGAGATCTGCCGCCGTCATAGGCTGAGAAGATCCAGCAGCAGCAGAGGGAAGTCCTTATAAACTCTTTCCACCCATGTTAAGATTTCCAGTCATGGTTCCACCAGACAGGGATAATTTAGTTTGACCCAGTTTAGACACCATCGACCAGTTTGCTGCATTGACATCCGGTGGTGAATAACTTATATCTTCCAAACTGGTGATATTGTGAAGGCTGATATTCAAGTTTCCCTGCATAAAGTCGCCGATGAAATTTACTTTCTTCTCCATCTCCTCCTGCACGAAAGTTATACTGCCAGCATCAGAGCTTGAGCCGGACCTAATCAGCGTTCCAGAAGAAGTGTAGTACATCATTAATATGACAATAAATATCATTAATTTCGCCACCAAGACGAAGACAAAAAACGTCAGTAGCATTATTTGCCGCCGGATTTTCATTACATGATTGTAGGTCCTACAGGCCGAGGTAAAACGAATCTGCTGCTGAACATGCTGATCAACAACATGCTTCATTACGACCGCGTGGTGATTTACGCACTCAGTCCTCACCGGCATAAATACAAAACACTCTCCAAATTAAGTTAGTCTTTGTGGAAAAAAACGGTGTAAAGCAATACACTGCAAGCACCGATCCCGAACAACAGAGTTGTCAGGAGAGCAATTTTACTATTGTCGAGTCGGACGAAATTCAACCTGTGGAGGAACTAGATTTGAACATGCACAGAATTATCGTGTTTGACGATATTAAAATCGATCGAGACAATATGACCAAAATTTGTGAGTATTTTTCGTTGTCTCGAAACAAGCATTGTAACAGTGTCTGCTTAACGCGGGTCTTATTACAACGTGTCTAAATACATCAGGCGAAATACCGGATGTTTTGTATTGTTTTCTGGTTTAGATAACAGAAATGTAGATGCGATTGCGCGCTACCACTACATCGGCATCACGGCAGAAGAATTCAAAGAGTGTAACACTGCGGCAACGTCTGGAAGTAAACATGATTTTATGACGTTTCATCGCAATGCAGAAAGTATGCCATAGAAATATCGAAAAGGTTAGAAGAATTTTAAGTTCCCACGTCTGTGTGATATGTTTTACCTTCCATGTCGGTTTAACACCATGTCGTTTGAAAAGATCACTAGTAAACGTCAGCGTGAGGACGTGCTCAGAACATATGTCGAGCAACGGGCGGCCTTACGTCAGAAGGTCATCGAGGATAAAGTGGGTCAGCAGGTGTCGCTCAGTAACTGTTTAAACCTCGTTATAATCAAAATAGATCAAACGAAAACAGCGCACGATGTAAAACAAGATCAGATCTCAGATACTTTAAAAGTATTGCAGTAGTCTCAACAAAAGTTACTGGATAAGATAGTTGAAAAAGATGTATCTATTCCAGAGGAAAATGCAGCTAAACAAAAGGGCATTGAGAAAAACTAAAGCTAAAAAGAAAATGTTATAAGAGCTGTACAAAGAAGAGGAGGAAACTGAAGCTAATATAGAGAAGATGGAAAACGAATATAAAACTATGCAATCAGTGTTAGAAGTAAAGTATAAAGAGGAAGAAGACATTCAGGATAGAATATAAACGCTGAATAAAGAGGAATGAGAAATTAAACATTGTCTGTATGAGCAGGATATGCGCGATGCAGCGTATAAGCGGATGACGAGCAGCATTCATTTTCTGACACACAATTCATCCAAGGAATGGTTGGAAGACTTTCATGATAAAAACTACCTGCTATTGAGATCTTTTTAAAAATCAGAATAATAACAGGGATGATTATTTTAAAGCTCTAGAAGCACCCTCCATGTTAGGATGGGTAAACACTAGTAAAATTATTTCAGGATACCCAGATGGAGATGAAAAAAATAAAATGAATCATGTCTTCGAGAGTTTAAAAAAGTAAGCAGTGATTTTCGAAGTGTTGTGGAATCCAGAGAAAATTACTACGGAGCTTATATATCAGAACATTAACAGTATCAACTAAGACAAGTAAACAAAAGAAGACGAAAAACTGACAGGTATGTTAAGCGATATTAAATTATGGCTTAAGAGGGATACGACAAGCAGCCGTGTATCCGGTGTAAGAAATGTTGCTGTCGGAAACACCATCCACTACTACGAAAATCCATCGGAAATTGTGGAACGATTCAAATTACTGATAGCTTCTAAACAAGCTGGTAATATTGGTGTGCACATCGATAGCAAAATAGTGGAGATCTTAAAAAATCATCTTTTGGCAGATGCATTTCTTACTAGAGAGCAGTACCATACTTTTTACGATGATTTAATCAAGTAACAGCATTTTATAACGTAACCATAGTAAAATAAGTAGATGTCTCTCAATGATACCACTCTGTTATTTGATTCACATTTGGTCAATTCCATGGTGAGATACAACCATCCACTGGAATTAGACCAAACTGCAACGTTGGAGATCATGTTGATTTCTGCTTCAATATGGAATAGCTTTATAATGTGACTACGAGCAACAATCAGTTTCCGTATTAGGCCAGTGCAATGCGACAGACGATCACTATCTCGCCAGGTGGATATAACATTACCGATATCGCCACAGAAATTTCAAGACTGATCACGGCTAATAGACATATCTCTACCAATATCAAAATCGAATCTAATTATTCTACGCTTCGTGGCAGAATCACATTTCGGGTGCTTATCGTGTTGGATTTGATATTCCCAAATCCATCAGATCCATACTAGGTTATAGTAATGGTGCTGTTTTATCTGGCAATGTATGAGGGAGATTTTACCTGTCAATATCACAGACGTGAACAGTTTACTCATTAACTGCTCGATCGACAAGGATCATAATCGTCCCTCGGATCAGTTCCCAATGTGATTTATTCCACAGCGATTAATGTATCGCCGGGATCGCTTCTGCAAATCAGACCTAATCCTTTTATTTATCATCCCATTGTGAACACGCATGCGATTTCTGAAATCACCATGTGGCTCACTGTTTTATCCGGAAACAACGTTGACAACAACAATGAAAGAATAACATATTATCTGCACGTACGGAGAAAAGCCGTATAACGGGTGGTAGACGTCCTAGCGGAAGACACGATCCACAACTTGGGCGGACAGCTTTAGCTATCAGAGACGGAAAAACAGTAGCTGTAAGCATAAAACATGAAACCATCACGCACTGCACAACGTAAAATTGTGGATTGGTTTATATCGACGTTGTTTTCATCCATTCGATCAGCATTGCCTGGTTTTGCCTCTAAAGCTGCAGCCATTGCTCTCAAAGCTGCAGGATCTGGAGCCACCGAAGCAGTCTCTGCATCAGGAACAGCAGAAGGACAAAACATTGCCAGTAAAATCATGGAATCACCAGAGCCAGCTACACTGTCAGCACCAGTGACTGCTAATGTGTCACAAGGCAAAACAAGCTCTTCAGAAAGCAACAGTTGTCATCGCTGCAAGGTCGATAAAGATTTTACGGTATCTTTAAAACAAGATGAGTTCACTGAATACAGCTCTTGCAGAAGTGGGTAATATGATGTCATGTTATGTATTGAAAAGTTTATGGTGAGTATCCACGATGACAGCTGATAATGCGATTTTCATCGCCATCCACGATGTGGACAGTTTAATAATTTTGTTACCAGTGTGATTTTATCACGCTGCCTTTAGTATACAAAAACTATGCATTCGAGATTTAAACCCGATTACCTGAGGCTGAACGATGACACACCCGCCGACGACTCCACGACGGAGAACGAGTATGTGGAATATCAGAATAAGAATATCACTAATCTCAATGCAAGCGCACATGAAAAAATAGAAACACGTGATAAGGATGTGTATTTGCTTCCTCATAAAGCCTTTTTAGAGGTACAGGGAAAATTCAGCCTTTAGTTGGTGGAGGAGCTTATGCAGCTAATGCGCAGATTACACTGCAGAACAATGGATGGTCGTTATTTAAATCAGCACAATAACAGCTGAATAATCAGATGGTGGTAGAAATCAATGGCTACTGAATTTTATCATGTTCAGCGATGATTACATGCGATCGTAATCTACCAACATTTGGTGCTTTAAAAGAAATGAATACCGGTGCTGCCACAAGTATCGAATTTGCTGCTACGGCAGATATGCTCACAGCAGCGGTTGTGACTATTGATGTTGTTCTTAATGGAGGTAATTTCAGAAAAAAATTTGTTTTTGCTCGGAATGGCGCGTCTTATGTGGGAATTGCAGTACGTCGAGCTCTTTCAGTCGTGAAATTTGTGTTATGCTTCTTCTGAAGAGCATTTTTGGACTATGTCGCAATATTCAGACGGTCTTCAGAGGGGTTAAAATACACTGATCTTAGAGATTCTCCAGCGCAATACGTGTACAGAACGGGTGCAGCTGGAGCTCCAGCAGATGGACAGTTTTCGATGACGTGGCTCGCCTTGTGGATGCCTAAAATCACACCGTCAGCTCCTCACAAGCTCGAATTAGAAGCTACCCTGGCTCTGTGTACCAAAATACTTCACTTAGAACAAAACCGAACTTACATGCAACAATCAGGACCGGCACAACAAAACAACGTCGTGGAGAGTCGTCACGAATTCAGGTAGCGAACTTCTCAGACATTATGTTTATAGCTTTTAAGTTATCAACACTGCGTGAAAACCAAACTGGAAATAAACACATTTTGATCATCTCAGTTTATCTCGTATTCATGTTCGTATCAATTCCAGACAATATCCAGAACAAGAACTGGAGGATAATTTTGCTGAAGTCACGATAAATTAATTATTCACGTGCTGGTGCTTATGGACGTCATGCAAACTACCAAGATACAGACACTGGCACGCAGGTATCATTAGATGAATTCGCTACGTTGTATCCCATTTCCATTTTCATGTGTCTAAATATTCAGAACGTCTTAAAGATTCACTAGCCGATATCGATATTCGATGGACTATTGTTGGTCCTGGTGTGCTTTATGTCTAGTACGAGTTAGTGACATCCGATCGATTTATTACCTTGGATGTGCTGAATGGAAAAGTGAACGTCATCGTTTAGATAGCAATCTATGGTGTAATGAAGATTATACATCAACATGTCTCAGCAACGCGTTCGAAAGAGCAAACAGCGAGCTGCTAAAAAGACTGGAATAAAAAGCATCTCAGGGATTCTATTGCACCTAAATAATTAGGCTCAGTATTGCTTCCACTGGGTCCTGATGCAGTTTTTGGAGCTGTCACTGGAGCCGGAGATGATTGGTGACTTCTTCCTGTATCCTCTAAGGATGCTACATTTCTCTGGATGGAATGCGATCTACCACGCTACCAGTTTAATCAGGTCATCTTGGTGGATCCTGCAGTCACTCCTAGCGTTGATCTGTCGATAGACTATGCAGTCATCCTCAAACAACCTCGTATTGGACTGAGTGGTAGGTGGATAGTCGTTATGGAAGACCAAGAAGAGAATGGGTCCCAGTACACTACCTTGAGGCACACCGCTGATGACTGGAACTGGTTCATATGTTGCTCCATCAACTGTGACTCTCTACGACCTGTCTGTCAGGAAGTCCCTGATCCATGAGACAGTGTAATCCCGAATTCCGTAGTAGTCCATTTTCAAAGAAGTCGTTCATGAGAGGACACTGTCAAAAGTCGATTACCACAATGTCGTATGGTTTCCCTCTGTCTAGGCCTTTGGACAGCTCATCCACCAGTGTTAGTAGCAAAGTCTCACACCTTCTCCTGGGGCGGAAGCCACGTTGATAGTTTGTAAGGATATGATGTGAGTCCAAGTGGTGCATCATGTTGTTAACTGTGATGTGCTTTAGCAGCTTACAAAATACACATGTCTTTCCCATTTCTTGAATATGGCTGTCATATTAGCGGTTTTCCACACTGCTTTTAATAATCCAGTTAAGAGGCACTTCTGGAATATATGGCACAAGAATGGAGCACACTGTTCTGTCAGTTCTTTCAGGAACCTTGCTGGTGTAAGGTCGGATCCGGATGCCTGCTGTGAGTTTAGCTTCCTTTATAAGCTGCCTACACCTTTCTGGTGACTGTTATGTCTGGCATGGTGAAGAAGATATCTCCTTGTGGGCTGGGGATATGACTCTTATTGGCCAGTGTGAAGACGGATTTATATTGCCTATTCAGTGTGTTGGCCCTGTCCTTTTCTTCCGAGTGAAGTTTTCCGTGTTCATTCGGGCGGGGGGGGGGGGATACATCACAATTGTCTTTTTAAGGGAATGTATGTAGTTGTAGAACTGCTTTTGCTTTTGTTTGTTATGTTGTTGTTATTATTCTGGGTCTCCAACTTCTATGAGGTTCTCTATGTATCTCCAGTATGCTTGCCGCTACCGTTGCCGGGTTTTAGTTTTGGACTCTCGACAAGAGCACTTTAACCTTCCTTTTAGTTTTCTGTGGAGCGAAGAGTTTATTGCGTCGTCGTTGTTGTGATTTCACAGATTTGTCTATTCAAGACTTGTGGATCTTTTTCCAAAGATTAACTTGGAAGGGGATTTGTCCATCAATATCGTACGTTTCCTCTCGAAGCTTTCCCATTTTCTGTTTGTAGGGAATTTTTCGTCTCTTGTTTTGAACAATTCGTAGCAGGATCGCAGCAGCAGCAGAGAAGGTGAACAGACCATTTGCTCGAAATGTCCGTTCGCAAAAATAAAGGTTCCTACAAAGGCTGAAATTACAAGGTCAACAACGTCAAACCGAAACCTCTAACCGACCGAGATTCCTCTAATTGGGATAGCTCATTTTGTTACTTCATTTTTGACGCTTGTGTTTTCATTTTTTTTATGCGTGTTCGTTTACGTTTTGGACACTTACTATTGGTCGTCACCCTCACTGCTGCTGTAATTAAATCATTATTATATCAATAATGGAATCTCACGCAGCTAAACTAGCTCGACAGCAACTAGAGACAATAAAGAAATATTTGCCCGTTCATGATTCGGTCAAGCAGCAACTACAAACGCGCCAGGAATCTCAGGTTAAATTTGCAGAAGGTGCAGAACAATTATTCAAACCGGTTACAGAGGCTACTAAAGGTCTTCTTCCCACGTTAAAGCAAACCGCTAAAGCAACTGGGACAATAGCAGAGCGAACAAAGAAAACAAAAAAGATACTACGAGAACTTCCAGGTGAAATAGCTGCTGCTCAACTAACCCAAGAAATACTTGAAGGTATTGAACAAGTTCGCGCTGAAATGGACGAAATAAAAGAACATATACCAGAACAAGAACAAGAACCAAAACAAGCAAAAGAAAAAGTTAAAACCGCAATGATTAATAAATTTACCGAAGACGGTACTGTTGTTATTAAAAACGTCAGAAACATAAAACAACTAACTGAGGTTGCCGTAAAAAATTTTAATAATAAAGAACAATTTCTGAAACCTGAGTTTCATGATCGTTCTATAGGGCGTGAAGACTTGAAGACTGGTTCAAATGGATGTTTCGTATATCTCACGGAGTTGATCAGGCTCGAAATGACGATATAAGATATGTTGAGTTTATTTGTGAAATAGATATCTATTCTGCACAGATACAATTACCACAACAACAACTACAACGACAACAAATACAACAACTACAACAACAAGAACAACTACAACAAAAACAACAACAAGAACAACAAAAACTACGACAACAACGAGACAACGACAAGAACTACAACAAAAACGAGAACAAAAACAACAACTACAACAACTACAACAAGAACAAGAATAACTACAACAAGAACAAGAACAACTACAAGAACAACTACGAAAACAACTACGACTACAAGTATCATCACAATATCTACTTGAACGACGACAACAACAACGAGAACGAGAACAACATCTGCAACGATTAAGACAACGAAAAATGAGAAAAGATAACGATCCAGGTGCAATTGGAAGTGGTATAGGTACAAAGGAAAGATAATGTACCGATAACGTCCTTGAAGACGTAGACAGACTAGAAATCCTCATTGGAGGAAAACGAGCCGGTAATAATTCCACAGAAATCATTAATGAAGCAGCTGTCAGCGATTATTTACAGGCGGCATCATGGACATTAATGTTTACCTGGCTCTCATTATTGAAATCGTCGATGATTATTACCGCAACGATTGATTGATGGTATGCAATTAGATCAGTGACAAGAAAATAAGATAATTATACATAATGCTCAACGTGGGCCTGTAATGGTCAGGGTGATAAATTCGCGACTACCTACGTATAAAGCAATTTACGGTGATAGACTCGGTGATGTTGTTCAGGGTCTATTCAGAAGGATAGCCCCGAAAGCGATATACATTGCAAAGCAATTGGGTATGAAAGCTATTGACGTTGTTCGTGAAAAAGGTATTGGTGCTGTTGGTGATGTTGCTAGTAAAGCAGTCTCAGCAATCAAGGATAGACTAGCACGAATGATACGACGATAACCTCAGCCAGTAAAATTGCCCAGCATGGAAGTGATGCCTACAAATGTTAGTAAAATAATAAATCAAGCTGCAAATCAAAAACTAGCAGAGTTGGCTGGTGTACCCCTGTCAGAAAAAGACAAAAATATAACCGCAAGTTTAATAGCAGGAAGTGGTCTTCGTGTTAGACGATAGTACGTATAATAAAGATGTTCAAACGTGTATCTGATCCCGCATTCGACATAAACGCACCAATTCTCAAAGACGAGTCTGTGCGTGATTACCAGTATTATTCTTATGACGCACGTGTATCTAATGCACGAGGAAGAATCGAACTACAAGTTTAGAATACAAGCAGATAACTGAGGCATTTATTGAGATCGAAGGTAGACTTTTAAAAGCAGATGATACAGCATACGGAATTGGAGATCGAGTTGGTTTTGTTAATAATGGCGCCATGGCGTTATTTAACAGTGCCACATACATCATTGACGGAAAAAATATTGAATCATGTCTGGAAAACGTCGACGTTGCCACGAAGATACTTGGCCTTGCAAGATACACCGATGATTACTCGAGATCAGCTGGTCCATCAATGATGTTTGCAAAGGATACAACTGATCATCCAGAAAGCAGAAACGTAACACTAAATGCAGCTGAAACTGAAGTTGCATCAATGAATGAAAACTTCAACTTGGGATTCGCATCACGTCGAACAATGTTGAACGGTGATGAAGAGTTCTCATGTGCGATTCCACTATCACATATATTTGGATTCAGCAGAAATGTTAGAAAAGTTATATTTGGCGCTAAATACACAGTGGTACTTGTTAGAAAAGCCACCGACAATGATGCAATATGGCGTGATGCGCCGTTAATGCAGGTAAAGTGATACTAACAAAACTTTTGTTGTGGATGCCAGTAATGACTCCATCACTTGCCGAAGAACAACGGTTACTCTATTTCATGGATCAAGGTGGTAAATCAACATTGTCAAGGTTGACGATGACCACAGACAGTATTCAATGTAATGCTGTTGGTTTATTCACATGGCAGATAGTAACACAGCAGGGGGTGTCAGCACCACCGCGTGTATTCATCGCATTTCAGGAAAGTGCCAGAATAGATTCGCAGGAACGAAATCCTATGGTATTTGATACGCTTGGAGTTAATGAAGTTTCTTTGAGGATAAATGGACATCAAGAACCTTCTGAAGAAGTGTTGCTGAATTTTGAGAATAATCATGTTGAACGTACTTATCATCGGTTGATGACATTTATGGGGCGTGATCAGAATGTGGATTCTGGTTTGCAGATATCTCAGAGGGATTTTACAACGTTGTATCCGATCTATTATTTCTCACTGGAACACTTGGATTTGTTCAGACAATCTGTCGTTGATATACACTTTCGAGCTCGTGTATCTCGACTGCCCGCTGGTGGTTATAGAGCAATCACTGTTATACTCTCAGATAAAACAGTGCTACTTGAAGGTGTTGGTGGACGAATGAGAGTCATTGATGCCCCAGTAGAAAACATGTAAGTAGATTGCTCATGATATTCTAATGTCATATCATCATGTTAGTGTCAGTCTGATACCTGGTCAAATTAAAAATACTACAATCAGTATCAAAAGAAAACTGTGGAGTAAAAATATCACTAAAAAACCAATAAATCACAGGTGGTCCGAATAAACTATCACTGACAGAACGTCAACTCAGGCACTTCAATGAAGCCAAACAATCAAAGACCGGCATACGACTTAATTTTTCTGCGGGTGCTATTAAAGACATCGCTAAGACGGGTGGTATATTTTCACTTCTTGCAGCGTTGATAGCCGCTGCAGCCCCAGCTGCTGAAAAAGCAGTGGCACTTGGTGCTGTTGGAACTGCTGCTGGGATGGCATTAAAGAAAGCAACGGGTCACATAATAAAAACTTCCCCCCCAAAAAAGGAAAGGGTCTAAGACTGCCAGGAACACTTCGTTGATTCTTCCTATGTCCAATTTTGATTTACTTGATGCTGCTGAGCGATTAAACATCGAAAACTTCAGAGGTGTTTTTGTGTTTTTATGTGTGATTAGTTACCGCACAAACCAAACAATGTTGAAACTGGTATCATTAATGACGATAGTTCACGCCCTGGTACTCATTGGGTTGCATACGCGATTGATCCACGTGGAATTGTCCATTTTGATTCGTATGGACTGGCACCACCAAAAGAAGTTTTAAAATATGTGAGCAACATGCAAAATATTCCAATCTTGTATTCATCATTACCAACACAGACAATAACTGATCCGCCAATATGTGGCCTTGAAGCACTCGCTGTACTCATCATCAACAACACCACCTCATAAAGTCGTGCACGAGTATACCACATTGTCCAACGTTTTTAACAGGCATTAGTAAATTTAATGGTAGATATTTACGGAAGATCTGCTCGTCTGAGTAAAACTCAGCAAGGCGACTTATCCAAATATGCAACTCTTAACGATATCAATGATGAACTCGCCGATTTTTTTAGTCCCGCAAATATGGACCAAAATGAAGTCGTTGTTTTTCAGGATCGGCAAGGAGGGTTAAAAACGAGCAATATCCCTCTGACAGATATTATTCTGGGAGTTCCAGGCGCAACAGAAGATAACGTAGTTGTATTTACTAAAAGCGGTAAAATTAAAAATTCAGATGAATCAGTCTTAACACTCATGGGAGAAATTGCTGGACGTATCAGAAGAATTAGAGATATTATATATAGCGACCTCAACAGGAGCAAAAATATAATTATTAATGTGAGTGAACCAAAATCAAACGATGACGTGGCAACAAAAAAAAAATACATAGACAGCAACAACGCCACTATCAGAACTGAAATTGATGACCGTTTACTAACCGCTGGTGATACAATGACTGGTTCTCTCAACATGGCTAATAATAAAATTACTGGTCTTGGAGAACCAGAATCAAACGATGACGTTGCGACGAAGAAATACGTCTACAATAGCAACATCCCAATTATTACATCGTTACTGACAATCAATGATGGAATGACAACATTCAGATCAGATTATACCAATCACGTACAAACGTTTCTGAATTTTCGTAGAAACATAAATAGAACTATTAGTGAATTTTTGGAAGTCCAGCAGTTATTGATATTAAACTCGTTGACATTAAAAAAGATTACCGACAGTGTAGCATATACAGTAGCGTCTGGATCAGCATTATGGACGCCACTCAATAAATTCATCAAGCATTGCGCTGAGGTTACCGGCATATACAGGTTCTCAGTAATCGGCGCTACAACATTTACAATATCTACCACAATTTCACGGCGTTATTCACTAACTGGATCTTCTGGATCTATATTAATAGTACTGGAGCAAAAACGATGAGGAAACATTTGTGGTGGAACCCGAAGAAAATAACTTAGGTTTGTTGTTTTATTGGTGTCTTGAAGTAGTCGCTAAACTACTGCCTACTTAAAATATAATGAATCAAAACCCAATCGACGTTAATCATTACAGATTCAATCAAGTATGTGAGTGGCAAACCAAATTGAAAAATATCATCGACGATTATACAGTGAAAGTAAAAAAGTATCGCAGACGTGTAGCTGTCGTTGACGTAGTTGTGTATTCAGCGTCGCTATCATTGCTGGAACCGGCGTATTGCTATCAACATTAGCAATGACGTTGCCGGCAGTTGTGACAATCTGTGCTTCATCCGCAAATACAAAATTACACGAGTGAACAATAAAACTGCACACGGGGATGGTAGCATACTCCAAATTGTCATCGTTGATTTCGTCGTATCTCAGTGATGTTAAAATATCCGATGAGGAGTTCACAACGATAATAAAAACTTACAATGAAGTATTTGACGAAAAAATAAAAGATCCAATGGAATACCTGGATTTTGAATTAATGAAGCGAGATCAAAATGGGAATTAGAATCCTGATTCAAAAGCAGGGTTTTAGAATAATAATGTCGTCATCGCAAGAACTACTACAACAG
>JAECUM010026512.1:0-25923 GCA_016617855.1 Megalonaias nervosa
ATATATATTACCTTTTCATACAGTAAGAGCATGCTTAACTAGAACTTTCAGATCTAAATGCCCCATGTAGTGATTCAGTTAGTGTAGATTGCTGATAGAATCGATTCTCAATGTTCCCCTATTTAAATAGCCGGTACCCGTACATTACCAGGGCGTTTTCGCTAAGCCCATTGTGCAGATAATGTCGTTACTTCTTGGGATTGAATATATCCCTAGATACAAAATCGCGAAGAAACATCCAAGGTAAATTTATCTGGGACTGGATGCTTGGGTTCAATCGTCGAAAGATTTGTTATTGGTTCAATATATTTATCCACTATTTATCAAAATTTCTTCTAAACGTTTTCCTACTGTTGTAGCAGATTCGTAAATAGAAACTATCAAGTAGGGGTTGAAATAAAAAAATTAAAATAGGACCTCATTTGGTGTTGGTTGTTAATAGAATCGGTCCATTGAGCGCCTCCTTTACATACCTGTTGTCTATAAAGGCCCTCCTGTTTCTATGATTCCTCCCAGCAACCTTCGTTAAGACTTCTTTTGGGGGTTGAAAATATCCATAGAGACTAACTTTTAAAGACTTATCGATGTCAAAATCCTCCAGGCACAATAAGTTCCATATGCTAACTGAAGACGTAATGTCTTTGAAAACTATGTTTATACCTATTTTCGGATTGTCGAGTTTTGTCTGACGTGTTCCTACTGTTGGAAATGATCCTAGCTAGAAACTGTCAAAGAGAAGTTCAGATGAAAATGCTATAAGCAAAGAAAAAGAGTTTAATGTAATCGGTCCTCCGTGAATCCAGCCAGCTGGTACAAATAAGAAAACTCATATTTCTCCGATTGGGAGTCTGGGATAAGTATGTGGTTATGTATTCTTTACCAAATAGGTAACAGGTTAATTATTCCTTTTTGCACTGGGAATAAGGAACAAATACCCAACTTGATCTCTGTGATGTATGCAGTCAACACTGATTTTTAATATGTTCACCAGTAGTGGACAGGCCCAAAGGACACATGTAGGTAAGCACCCAGAAGACACGCCAGGTTTTTATTAAATAAATGGACAGGCGCTCCTAATTCAAATGGACACTGTATCATAATTCAACTGCAAGCCTTGCTTCAGCACTTCAACATTATGTTTCGTCGAGCACACGTGAGTGGGAAGCTAGACATAGCAGTGGCGGTTGTCTTATCTTTAGTATTTCAATGTCTTGACTTTCATTAGCTTTATGTTTACTAAATCCCTTGATGGTGTCCCATAAATGATTACGAGCAAAGCGTTATTTCATTCTACGACATGCTTCATTGCCCTTCGACCTTGGGATCAAGGTCATACTCATAGAAAATTTACGTTTATGCTTAGGTTAAAGTCCGTTCTCGTTCTCTTTTTCAATTCCTTAGAATTCATAAACATTTAAATACACGGATGGATTTTGTTCATACTTGGAATGAATTATTATAAACTTAAGACATTTATTCTGCTAGTACTCGATCGTCCTTAGACCTTCGGGTCATGAAAAATATGGGTTAAGATTTGGGTTATTATATATATATATTCTTATATTTCCTAAAGCCGTTGACAGTATTTGTTACTACTTTATGAATATTATGAAGCTAAATAAATTTACGACATACCCGTTCAACATTTTAACCTTAATGTCAAAATAGCAAGTTTTCATCAACGCCTTCGTGGTGGTTTCGGCATGCCTTCTTGTTTCCAAAAGAATATGTTCATCTTATAAAAATAGGTGAAGGGCGCATATGTTGAAGTCAAACAAGAATAGAGATACCAAGTTTGATGATGTAAAAATGAAAAGTTGAAGAAGCTACGGGACGCTGGCTACAATCATTATTGATATGTTAAGAACATAATCTAATTTGTGTCATTAATCAATTTCGAGGATCGTTTGAATATATTGAAAACCATAGAAGCACATAATGTCAGTAATGGAAACCAAACTTATTATTATTATTATTATTATTATTATTATTATTGTTGTTGTTGTTGTTGTTGTTGTTGTTGTTGTTGTTAATATTGTTATTATTATCATTAGTAGTAATAGTAACTCTTTATTATTATTATTATTATTATTATTATTATTATTATTATTATTATTATTATTATTATTATTATTATTATTAACTCTTTACTGTTAAAGTAATAGTATATATAGAGGCGGATCCTAAACCAAAAGCGGATTCTAGACCAGAGACACCCACCCCTTCAAAATAAATATATTCTGACATTTTTTTCACAACTTCTCCTAAAAAAAAAAACCATCCTCATCCAAATTTCAGTATATATAGAGGCGGATCCTAAACCAAACCGATAAAACTTTCTATTTTGTAATTTTATTAAGGAGTCATTTTCAGCTCAAAATAAGACTAAAAGAGTGGCCAGAAATTTTTTTCGATCTTGGAGAGGAGACCCCACGCTTTTCAATTTTGTCGGAGAAAGATATTACTAAACATTTACTACTGTTGTAGCCATATTTTATGATAATCTTTTTCATACCTGCTGACTCTCATTGGTAGAATATTCGTTAACATACCGTCAATAATACGAAAAAATCGCGTATTAAATCGTCCATATCATATTTTACACCTCGCAAGTAAGATCGTATCTGATCAAGTAATTTTTTGTAAGTTATGCTTGCCGTTTTACAGGAATTTTTTTTTTTTGTTTCAAGTTTGGGTTCAATTTTTTTACAAGCTGTTGAAAGAGAGACACCAACGCCAGATATTATCAGCAAAAACGGATTTAATAATGCTCCACTTGAGATTATGCCAGAGCTAGTCATTAACAATGGCAAATATGATATTACTCGAAGTATTCTACGGTAGTATTTATAACATTCTTTTACACACCAGAGGTTTTTATGATAAAATTTATAATATTGCATTAGAGCGTCAACATCTTGTTTTGGAATATCTTCTGAAATATGATTGAAATCGATGATATGTTTTTTCATTATACAATTTTTTTTTACACAATATTAAAAGTTCTAGTGCCAGCAATCGAATCAAGAAACTCACGGAACTTATTATTGTTAGGATCAGCTATAAAAATTCTGTATTTGCCATAAACATCTGACGAAGTATCCTTATATCGTTCACCTGTTAGTACCTCATTTTTCTTTAGCCAACTATAGGAATCAAACGCGTTTTTTACTTCACGTTCGTACAAATCTGTTTCATTCACCAAAATACTGTAATCGCTTTCTGTTTTATCAATATAATTCATTCAAAATAAATATATTCTGACATTTTTTTCACCACCTCAGACACCCCCTCTCCTAAATGTTTATATAAAAAAAACCCACCCTCCTCCTCCAAATTTCAGTAAACCAAAAGCGGATTCTAGATCAGAGACCCCCACCTCTCTACAAAAAAATTGGAGACCTCTAGATTTTTTCTAAACATCTACTGTTGTAACCATATTTTATGATAATCTTTTTCATACCTGCTGACTCTCATTGATAGGATATCCGTTAACATGCTGTCAATAATACGAAACTCGCGTATTAATTGTCCATATCATATTTTACACCTCGCAAGTAAGATCGTACCTGATCAAGTAATTTTTTGTAGGTGATACTTGCTGTTTTACAAGAATTTTTTTTTTGTTTCAAGTTTGGTTCAATCTTTTTACAAGCTGTTGAAAGAGAGACACCGACACCAGATATTATTAACAAAAACGGATTTAATAATGCTCCACTTGAGATTATACCAGAGCTAGTCATTAACAATGGCAAATATGATATTACTCGAAGTATTCTACGGTAGTATTTATGACATTCTTTTACACACCAAAGGTTTTTATGATAAAATTTATAATATTGTACTAGTGCGTCAACATCTTGTTTTGGAATTTCTTCTGATATGTGATTGAAATCGATGATTTGTTTTCTCATTATACAATATTTTATACAAAGACAAAAGTTCTAGCACCAACAATCGAATCGAGAAACTCGCGGAATTTATTATTTTTAGGATCAGCTATAAACTCTCTGTATTTGTCATAAACAGCTGACGAAGTATCATTATATCGTTGATATGTTAGTACATATTGTTTCTTTAACCAAGTGTATGGATCAAAACTATTTCCTACTTCACTCTCATACAAATCTGTTTTATTTACAAACTTACTCTAATCGATTTCTGTTTCATCAATATACCCTAAAACTAAACTCAACTGATCTAACGTGTAATTTTTGAGAACAAGATGTTGTCTGATAATTGCATATGCGACTAAGAAATTTGCTAGCATTAATTTCTTAAGCTTATCTAGTTCAATTGTAAGAAGACCAACAGCAGAAACTACTTTTAACATAAATTTTTCATATGGTTTTGTGAGTATTGTTTTAATTTCATTGTAATAATTCCGTAATGACAATTGTCTAGAGTACTGGAATGATGGGAATGGAACATCATCTTCTTCACTTACATCATAATAAGAATCAGACTTCACTTCCAACTTTGTTTGATCGACTTCTTCAAAAAAATTTTCTCGCTCATCATCACTAAAATTACTAATTTCATCGTCTAAAGTTTTGATTATCTTTAGAGACTTGTTAACAATAATCGGATCAAATTCTGGGTCTTTTTTACGTATCATTGGCAAAATTGCGTTTGAGTATACTTTAATAATTGACTCTGCGTCTGACGTCATAGTAACGATTTTAACTAAGGTTTCTTTGTCATGGTAGTACATACAGAGATGTTTAAATATACCTCGTTTTGAAAAACTATCATATAATTTTTTGTTTCTTTTTATTCTCATTTTTTTTATTTTCCACTAGTTTGTCAAGACGAGTATGATTTTCGTTTATTCGTCTTTCTTCTAGTGTTCTTCCACTATAAACTCGTGCTTTTATTAAATCTGATTTTATTATCAAATCTATATTAGACCAATCAAGCTCGAGTAATATTTTTTTAAATATAATTCCAACTTGTTTTTGTTCTTCTAGACAATCATCAGGATGACAGTATCTGCTTATAATATCAAAGTTTTCTATTGCTTTTTTCAGTTGTGGTCCTCGCATATATATAACGCGAATAAAATTAGCAAAATTTGCTGGCAATGTTGGATTGTTCAATGATTCGATGTTAAGTTTTTTCAAACTTTGTAACATTTTTGCTACTTCATTAACGGCTCCAACATCTTTGTTGGGGTTTAAAATATTATCATAATATTCTCTTGCAATGGTTATAATTGGTGGTTCTGACATTATTTTATAACATTAGATTAAATTTGATCATCAAGTGTATATATTTGAAATGCTGTCAGTCCTGAAAATGGATGTGCAGCAGCAAAAACATTAACTCGAAAATATAAGTACTTGTTAACAGTGTTTTCTGTCGGTATTGTAAAATATTGTGTTGTTGAAATGTAAGTGTCTGTTATGCTATACAATGTTGTCCAGTTGATATCATCATTTGATCCTTCCAATCGCCAATTATAAATTCGACCAACACCAGAGTTTAATCGACCTCGCAAACGAAATTGCCAAATTGCAACTGCATTGGGACATTTAATTTTAATCCAAAAGTTTTCAACTTCTCCGTTGGTTGTCCACTCATGTCTATCAGAGAAAGCGTAATAAGGATAATTTTCGAGATAATATGTTGATGCGCTTACCTCAAACCCGGCTCGGTTGTCAGTTGCTTTATAAAGTGTTGGAATATATCCAACATTGTTTTTAGTTCGTTTTATACCGCTAGACAGACTATCAACATACGCATTATTTGTTAGATCATTAGGGCTAACTGGAACATATGTCGTAGTTATTTTTTTGTCTCTCATGTTTATGTTACCTGACATTGGTCCACCAGATTTTTTAAGGTATGAAGCAAATTCTTCTTTTAACCGAGCATAACTGATAGCATCAGCATCAGCTTGTCGTGAGGTTGTTGGTAGTCCAGTTATTTTTGAGTTATTACTCATTGTAAGGTTACCTGTCATTGTATCGCCGGCTTTGTTAAGTTTATTGTCATCAACAGATTTTAGTTGTGCATAACTTACCGCTTGTGTTTGATTTAAGTTTTCTGGCGGATATGCAGTCTCTAAATTTATAAATTTTTCTCCTGACATGTTGATATTACCTATAACTGCTCCACCGATTTTATCAAGTTTGTTATCATACCTCAACTGTGCATAACTTACCGCTTGTGTATAATTTAAGTTTGCTGGTGGATACCTGGTCTCCAATTTTTTTTTTCTGACATATCTATGTTGCCGCTTAAAGTTCCTACTGTCAATGATAGTTTATTATTATCAACGGATTTTAGTTGTGCATAACTAACAGCTTGTGTGTTATTAACATTTATTGGTGGATATGAAGTTTCTAAATCTAGTACTCGTTGATTTGACATAAACAGGTTTCCTGTCATTGTGTCACCGGATTTTTTCAGTTAACCCGATAAATCAATTTTGCCGTTTGTTATTGTTGTTGTACTTACAGCTGATAAATCTCCTATTAATGTTCCAAATTTTGTATAATAGCTCATTTATTTATTGTCCTACATAAAATTGTCAACATTAGTCAGTTTAATATAACATAAAATTATATCACACACAATGGCAAAATCGTCGATATTAAATTTTGATACAGAGCGGTTGGTGAAACATAAACATAACAACGAACTTCCAGATTGTCATTATCTTATTGTTGGGCGAACTGGATCTGGAAAAACAAATTTGCTAAAAAATTTACTGTTAGGCGATAATTTTAATTACGATCGAGTTTATATTTATACAATTAATCCACAACAAGATAAGCACGAGCTACTAAGCGAATATAATAACAAACTTCGTAATAATCTTGATGCTGGCGAAGATTTATTTATTATCAAACAACCAGAAGATCTTGTTCCAGTTAATCAGCTTGATTCAGATGAACATAAGATTGTAGTCTTTGCCGATATTCCGCTAAATAATGTAGAAATGAACAAAATAAGATCGTATTTTTCACTGTCGCTTAATAAGAAATGTAATTCTGTTTATTTAGCCCAATGTTTTTATAATGTTGACAGATTTATTCGGCGAAATACTGGTTGTTTTATATTATTTCCGGGCCTGGACAATGTTGACGTTAGAAATATCGCGAACGAGCAGTGTGGTGACGTAACAAAAGATAAATTTATTGAATTATATCATAAAGCTTCAAAAGATTAATATAACTTTTTCTTATTTGATAAACTAACACGTGATCCAACTAAAATGTTTCGTTGTTGTATTGACAGTTATTTACAGTAAGTTTTTGTTTTCGATAGAAAATTATTTATAATTTTCCCAATTTTATAAAATTTATATATTATAATTATGGATAAACGAGCAAAATACAGAAAACATATAGAAGATTTAAAAAAAAAAAAAACTTGCTCAATCTCAAGCAGAGTTTAAACAAAAAGTACAGCAAGCACGACGTGGACAAATAACTGCTGCAGAAACAACAGCTACGATTCTCAAACCAGTTACTGAAGCACTACTTGGAAAACAACCTGAAACTAAACCACTATCAGAAGAAGAACTTAAGCAACTACAGGAAAAAGGTTTGGTTGGATTAGTTAAGGAACAACAAGAAGCAGCTGCTGCAAAAATTGTTGCTAGATCCGATAAGGAAAAAAGAAAATTGACTGAGGCTCTTGTAGCAAATATTGCTGATCCTATTGCTAGACAAAATGAACTAAATCGACTGATTAATAATCCAATTTTATTTAAAAGAAGATTAGCAGAATTAACTTCACATGAAATTAGAAGTTTACAAGGAAAATTATCAGAAAGATTAGAGGATATTGAACAAGAACAAAAAGATATTGGTGAGAGAACGATAAAGTTTTTAGATGTTGATGAACAAAGACGATTTTATAAGAAAAAAGCAAATCAAAAAATATCAGATGCTGAATATCGTGAATATCTGACCGAAAATGATATAAATGATATTGATAATATAAAAACTTGGTCGAAAGAAAGATATGACAAACTTATTAATGATTTAAATAAAATTATACTTTCTGGTAAAAAGTCTAATGCTAAATTAGATGAAGCTACAAAAAATAATGAAATGATGTTACTATCTTATAAAATTAAGCAAGGTGTTATTGATGATGTATTTTATAAAACAACTGATGATAATAGAACTAAAGGGTGTGGTAAGGGTTGGAATTTTTTTAAGGAAATTCAAAATAAATGATCAAAATCGAGTGAAAGAATATAGAAAAGAAGAAGCTGGGATACCAAAAGGCATAACATTTTTAGAAGAGATTGAACAGCCACTAGTTATATCCCCAGGAAAAATAAAAACTTCCGAAGAAACTGAAAGAATGAAGCAAATTGAAGAAATAAAAGGAATGGTAAAAGAAAAAATTGAAGATTCAGACTATGATACTTTTATGAAAGAAAATATTATTAAAGATGTTGATAATATTGATAAATTAACACAAAATGAATATGATACTTTAATTGCCATATTAGATAAAAAAAATTAAAGACGGTAAACAAGTTTTAGATGAAACTGATAAAGCTTAAATAAAAGATTTCACAGAACTTTGCAAAAAAGCCCGAGATGGTGTTATTGCTGGTGTTTTTAAAAATGCTGCAGTAAAATTTAGAACTGGAAAATCCAAAACTGAAGGAAGAAATTTTAGAACTGTATTTAATGGTTATGATAGACTTCACTTAGAGAGAGCTGCAAAAGCAAAAACAGGAACCGGTGTAAAAATATATACATCAACTGCCGAAATGTTAGGCAGATTAATGCTGTTGATATCATTAAAGGAAGCTGGAAATACTGGCGCTGAAATTGACAATGAAATTATTGATATACTTGATTATTTAAGATCAGAAAATGTATTAACATCTGATGAATATGAAATTTTACACCGCGATTTAATATAAATCGCAACGACCTAATTTTGTAAAAATATAATAAATAGCAATGTCAACAACATTATTACTAGACTCTAGCACAGCCGCTAAAGATAGCGCAAATTTTTCAGTAAATTATATTCCGCCAATACAACTTGATACTGAAAAACAGTATGAAATTGGACTAATTTCATGCACGTGCTGGCATTCCATGGCTAACGTGAAAACTGGAGTAAACGATAAATTTGATTTTACTTTAGCTCCAGCTCCAAGACCTACATGGAAATCAGTTGAAATTCCACTAGGTGCCTACAACGTAACTGATTTAAATAAGACGATACGCGAATTAATAACGAAAAATGGAGGAGTTTCAGGCTATTTTGAACTGGTACCAAATTATATGACATTACGCGCTAGAATAACATTAAAAAATAATTTGATAATAGATTTTTCATCAGCAATAAGCATAGCATCGCTGATTGGATTTACTCACAAACAATACGGATCAACCAAAGAACAAACTATAACATATGACGGTGAACTGTCGGTAAATATAACTGACGTAAACACAATATTAATAAATTGCTCTATTGCTTCTGGATCTTACTCAGCCCAGGGTAGTAAAGGACAAACAATATATAGTTTTTCGCAAGAAGTTCCACCGGGATCGCTCATGCAAATTAGTCCACGGCAAGTTATTTATTATCCGCTAAATGTTGAAAATCAAATAACAGCAATAAATATGCAGTTGACAGATCAATCTGGACGACAGCTGGATCTGAATAATGAGGCTGTTACTTATTATTTTCACCTACGCGTTGCGTAACATAGTGATTGACAATAAAATTAAACAACCTCAGATATAATGAAACAGAGAAAAAAAATTTACAGAAGAAAAAATATTTGGTGGATTTTTTGGAAACACATTTACTAAAATTGTTGAAAATGCTCCGGGAATCGCGCGTAAAGTTGCACCAATTGCACTTGACGCAGGTAAAGCTTTTGCAACTGGAGCTGCATCTGCCGCTGGAACTGCGGTGGGACAAAAAATAGCTGATAAGGTGAGGGGCGCACCGTCTACATCTGAGATAAAACAAGTTATATCAGAAATCGCTCCAACAAAAGAAACTCAACGTGCTATGATAACAACAACAAAAAAACTTTTATCACCAAAGGGCAAGCAGATTATAACAAAAATTGATATCTAAAGTAACAGCGCCGCAATAAAATTTTATGTAATCTAATAAATAAAAAATGTCTGTTAAAAATTATCTCGATTTAGCAGAAACTTATGACATCGATGACACCGTGACAGAATTTGAGTATGTTGAGTATCTCGATGAAAATTCTAATGAACCAAATAAAGCTGGCATTAGAACATTTAATACTCGAAACGAAGATGTATTTCTACTGCCACACAAAGCAATATTAGAAGTTCGCGGTCAGATTATGACGGTAGCCAATCCGCCTGTTGCAATTGGAGCAGGCGCAGAAATAGCTCTTATAAATAATGGCTGGTGCTTATTCAAAAGTGCTCGATATCAACTGGCCAATCAAACTGTTGAGGATACTTCAAGTCACCTGCAAGTTACAAGTACAATCTTAAATGTTATTTCGTTTTCCGACGATTACTACAGATCGACTGCAACTAATATGATGTGGTTTAAAGATACTGGAACTGGTGGTTTAGCAGTATCAAATGAACTTTTCTCCAAAGGTGTTTTGGTACACAGAGCTGATGCCGCTGCAGATTTTCCAATTGTAAGAAATTTTCTTATCGCTAATGCTAACAATTTTGGTATAGCCGCACCAGATGCAGCCGCTAATCAAGATGCTACAAGAGTTTCTCTTACTGCTGCTTGTAATAATCTTGGTATAACACCACCAGGAGCAGCTGCGGACGGTATTGCAATGTTAGATTTAGTTAATAAAGCAATTAGCGTAAAAAACCCACGTTACAATGAAGGTTATGCTAAGAGAAAAGCACTTGCAGAAGAATCACATCAAATTACAATGATGTTTCCATTAAGTATGATTTTCGGCTTTTGTCACGTCTACAACAAAGTATTTCGTGGAGTTAAACATACACTTATTTTTAGATCGAGCAGAACAAAACGACTGCCTATTTAGGTCAGGCGGAGCTGATGTACAGTTTATTATAAATTAACTTGCGCTGTGGATGCCACGAATAACGCCGTCAATCACTAAAATGTCAGAATTAAACAGTATACTTGACAAACATACAAACAGAATTTATTTCAGCAACATAAAATATATCAAACAGCAGTTCCAAATACTACCGACTACACATGGCGAGTTACAACAACATCAAGAGAACAACTGCCGAGGCAATTATTTCTTGTATTTCAACAGCAGGCGCGACGTGGTAACCAACAACAAAATAATGCAATATTTGATACTGCTGATGTTAGACGAATATATGCTGGACTAAATTCAAAGCAATATCCAGAACGAGCGATAGAATAAAATTTTGCAGATGACGCTAATAAAAATATTACTCGACCTTACATGTATCTGCTCGACGCAGTGCAAAAATATCAGGATGTTGAAGACGGATCTCAGATATCAACAGAGGAGTTTCGTACACTTTATCCAGTATTTTATTTTGATGTTAGTAAACATAGCGAGCGAGCTGTCGATTCAACAGCTGATATTGAAATTACTTGGACACTCGGAGCAGTTCCAGTAGCGCAGTTGTACGTGTACGCGTTAGTGATCAGAGACAGATTTATTAAGATTGATTCTGTTGGCGGTAAAATGACCGTACAAGTTTAAAAATTACTAGTAATTTTGTAAGTTTGAACAAACTTTGAGTTTAATCTGTAACTTTAATCTGTAACTTGGACTAGCGGCTGCGTCTGGCGTAGTATCTGGCGCAACGAAAAAAGCAGTTGAAGGTCATGGTATTGTTGGCAGTGGAATAAAAAAAAATAGTGTAAAGATAAATTTTATGTGACTGATAAATATAATGCCACAACGAAAACCAAAATCGTCGAAAAAAAGGAAAACAAAGCGTCCTCGACCAAAACAAGGAGGATTTCTTCCTTTACTTATGGCGGGATTAGTGGGAAGTATTCTTCCGGGCCTACTAGGAATCGGACGTGGACTAACATTGCCGGGAACACTGCCCCCCCCCCGCTAAGTAACTTTGATATACTTAATAAGCTAAAACAAGTAAACAATTTCCACGGAGTTTATTCCAAAGATTAACTTGCCAACATCTCAGGCGGTTCCTGTGTGATAAATATACAAGATTTCAACGACGGATCTGGTACACATTGGGTAGCAGTTTATAATAACGATTATTTTGACTCGTTGGACTTCCTCCAAGCGACGCAATAAAAAAATATATAAACAAAGAATATAAAATAATAAATTATTCGTCTAATCAAATTCAGCCTGTTGGAACTTCTGCTTGTGTATATTATTGTAAAATGTTCATTAAACAAATGTCCCAATCACCTGACAACGTCAGGGAATTTAATTTTTTGAAATTTATTTTACAATTTGACAAGCACCTTTCTCACGCTAATGATGAGATTGCAATACATTTTTGTAAATCTATCTAAAGCTTGCACAAAATTATTTATAATTTTGCTAATTTTATCTAAATTACAAATATATAATGTCAATATATTGTCTCAAATGTAAAACTAAAACAGAAAATATCAATGAAACAACAGAAAAAAACAAAGAACAACAGGATGATGCTGAAAAGTCTTTGCGCAATCTGCGGAAAAAGAAAAAGTATGTTTATAAAGAAATTGTCCGGAGCTGGTTGCCCTGATAACGTCAGGGACGTTCTTTTAGTAGATGATTAATAAATAATTACATGCGAGTGTGATTGTGATAGAGATTTATGTCTGGAGCAAAATAAAATTGTCACATACTGTCAACGTTGTAATCGCCGGGAAATAATAGGAACAGGTATAGATATACATAAAATAATTGGCAAATTACCGAAACCAAAAGGCGGTTGGACCTTGCCAGGCCGTAAATACACTGGACCTTATAATCCTCTTGATAAACAACTTGACGAAAACGATAATCCACTGCCAGGACAAGAACCTTACAATCAAGTTGATGCCATGGCAATGCGCCATGATATCTGCTACCGTGATATAGGGCGTACTGATAACGTTCGTGTAGAAAACTCAAAATCAGATTGGGATAAGGTAATGTTAGACGAACTTCGTGATATGAAACCTGTAAGCATGAGAGAACGTATTGATAGAAAGTTTGTTCAGGGAATGATAGGAACTAAATACAAACTTGGACTCGGAAAAGAATTGTATGATGATCTTGCAGCTGAATTACACAAACCTAAAAAAAAAAGTTTACGCGAGGTAAAGTTGTCGCAAATGCCGTTGATGACATCTGGGCAATAGATTTATTAGATGTGTCAAATCTAGCTGAATTTAATGATAATAAAGGTATCTTTTTAATATCGTAGATATTTTAGCAAATACGCGTTTAGTGTACCTGTTTCAGATAAGACAGGGACGTCGATAACTGATGCATTTAAACAAATAATAACAAGTACAGAAAGAAAACCAAATAGAATCTGGACCGATCATGGAGCAGAATTTTTTAATAAAATATTTGAGCAGTTTTTAGAACAAAATAACATCAAGAAATGTGTTACAGGAAACGAAGGTAAAAGCGTTGTCGTCGAGCGATTTAATCGCACGCTAAACGAAAAAATATACAAATATTTGACAGCTAAAAATACAAATAAATATATTGACAATTTACAGAACATTGTTGATGAATATAATAACACGAAACACCGAACCACTAAACTGTCACCAAATGACGCAATTAAAAATCCAATATTAGCAAATGAAAACATGTATCGCAGACATAAATTTAAAGTTGGTGATAAAGTTAGAATTTCTCTGACGAAAAAAAAACATTTGAAAAAGGATTTACTCCAAACTGGAACGAAGAAGTATTTGTTGTTGATAAAGTACTTTTAACAATACCTGTAACATATGTACTAAAAGATTTATTAGGTGAATCTATAACTGGTAGTTTTTACGAGCAAGAACTTCAGAAAACCGAACAAGATATATTTGTTATTGAAAAAGTTATTAGGAAAAAAGGCAATAAAAGTTTAGTTAAATGGCGTGGGTATAATGATAAATTTAATAGCTGGGTACCAACTCGGTCGATCTCGTCGACTGCTATAACCTTGTCGTAATATTATTATAAATTTGTTCGTATTTCAGTAGTACAGATTTACATCTGACCGGTCTACATAAGGAAATTAAATGTAATTTTCTTGTATTATCGACTGGCATCAAATTGAATATTTTAGCAAAAATAAAATCATATTTTATATTTCTTCGATGGCCAGTTATTTTTACACCAAGAAAAGGTTTGATAAGCTGCCAAAATATTTGTTGTTCGGCAACAGTAAAATTAAATTTTATTATTTTTTTTACCGATATGATACATAACATTATATCGTCCAGTTGTCGGTCTGCCGTAATTTTTTCTATCAACTACAGATTCGTTGTTGTACAAAATATCATCTTCGCTATAGCTAGAAAATTTGTCTATATCTCCAGAGATAAAATTGTCGTTAGTAATTGGTAAAATTACTGGCAATTTTGTGGCGATATAATCTTCCGCGTATATATCAGCAAGTCTTTTCATCAAGTTCATATTATAATATACTTTTATCTAATTAATAATATAATGACCAGCGAAACGAAATCTGCAGATGTAAAATATTATCAAAAAGTTAATATATTAAATTACAAGGAACTAACTGAAGCAGTTTGAAAATGTCTGTCAGGTTATAGTGCTTATTCTGTTAATGTGAATATAATACCTGGCGAAAATGACAGAATACTTCTAACAACGGCAGAAAAAAATAAACTTAATAAAAGTTCGTTTATAACATTAAAATTTGATAAAGATGATATTTTAATGTTTACACATAATTGCTTAACTAAAACCGAGCTAAGAAATATCATTAATTGTCATATCTGAAACTAAATCTGTCAAAAGTTGACATTGACGTTGCTGTTTTAGTTTTACCATCAGCTACATCTTTTATTGATTTGTTGTCAATTTTATGATATTTTGCAGCAGCTGTTATTGATTTAAATTTCATTTCGTCTTCAGTTTCAAGATTTACTGAAATTATTTGTCTAGTCGGATTTTAAAATTATTTGCACCACCAACTCCATGTCGGGTATTTTCTTTTGATGTGACTAAATCTAAATTTTCTAAACGATTGTCGGTTTTAATTTTGTTAATATGATCAATAAAAATTTCATAAACAAATCTATGTGATTGATAATTAACTTGGTCAGTTTTTGTTCCTCTGACCCTTACATTCAAATAACCACAAGTTTGCAAATTTCCAACAACTTTTTTTGTTCCTATATGTCGAATAATTCCGCGATCATTTGCCTCATATAAATCAAACACAGGATGTGGCTGATATTCATCTTGTAAAGCTACATTTTCAATATTATCATCGCTAGTCGAGCCATTTACTCTATATACTCGTTGTCCTTCTGGAATATCATCGCAGAATAAAGTATAAAATAAACAAAATCTTTTCTGAACATTTCGGTCATATCTGTATTATCTCCTTTTACTGAAATTATCATTCCAGCTGGCGTTGGTCTACCAATAGATTTTTTAGATTTTATGTTAATAACTGAACCTAATGCATTTCTAGCATATAAGTTGTACTTCAGATGAACATGATATGCTTCTTGCTCTTCCGTTGTCAGTCTCATATATCTCAAAATTTCTGTCATTATACTATAAGGATTTTATATCTCTAATTGATTTTTTCGATTGCATGTAATTAAATATAAAAATACTATATATAATACAATGTTAAAATTGCGTGATATTGCTAAAAAGAGCATTATCAAAGAAGAAAAAATTGCTACAGCATTCTCAGGTTACGACAACAGTTACAAATTTGATAATCAAAATGTTTTAGCAAATTTTAACTCTACAAATTTATATCATCTTTTACAACGTGTTATAGCTCAAGAACTTGCAGCTCACAAAAGTATCAAACTAATAGTACAATATCATACGATTTTATCAAAATTACATGTAATCGAAAAAGATATACTTGATATAATTTTTGAAAACACAAGTTTCGACAGCGAAATTCAGAACCATATCTAACAGCTAAATCACGAAAAATATTAACTGGAACAAACATTGCCGCAGTCGCCGATGAAATACATCAAGAAATAAACAAAAAATTGGAGGAATTTACTTCAACTGGGTCAGGTTGGAAATTTGAAATGATAAAGGAAGTTTTATTTCACACAGCAAAATATAACATACTTCGAGGTAGTTCTTACGTTGATCTCCCTAAAAAAATTAAAAACAAAAAATGCTGTATAAATGTTAAAAACAACGACGATCAATGTTTTCGTTGGGCAATTTTGTCTGCGAAACATCCTCAGAGTGACCACAGTGACCGAAATGAAAAGTATTTGCCATACAAAGACGAACTAGATCTCAACGGAATAACTTTTCCAGTGGCAGAAAATCAGATACCAAAGTTTGAAAAACAAAACAATATCTCAGTAAATGTTTTCGGACTAGACGATAAAGAAAATGTTTACCCAAGATATATTTCAGAGACTGCTACACAAAAGACAATAACTTTATTATTTTATAAAGGACATTATTGTTGGATAAAAAAACTTTAACGGCTTAGTTGGCTGACAGTATAATAAAAATAAAAAGAAGAAATATTTCTGTTACAAATGTTTGCAGGGTTTTTCTAAGAATGAGAAACTACAGGAACATCTTAAATACTGTGTCAATGTTCAAAGAATAACAATGCCAAGTGAAAATGAAAAAGTCTTAAAATTAAAAAAATTACGATCATAAGCTAAATATACCTTTCGTTATTTATGCGGATTTCGAGTGTTTACTCGTTCCAGTGGCTGGCGCAGAAAATGATCCTAATAAATCAAGTACAAGAAAAATACAGCAACATGTTCCTTGCGGAGTAGCTTATAAAGTAGTTTGTTGCGTCGACGATAAGTTTTCATGTCCAGTAAAGTTATACAGATGTAAAGATAGTTAATCTGAAAGTCCAGCGGTATGGTTACTAAAAAATCTTATAGATGAAGTTAATAAAATTTCTAACAAATTATTTAAGACAGCTCCAATGAAAATAACGTCTAAACAACAACTTGAATTTGATGAAGCGGTTAACTGTCATATTTGCGAGGAGTTATTGGTAGGCTCAAACGGAGTCTGTGATAAAGTGCGCGATCACTGTCATCTAACTGGCCAGTATCGTGGGGCAGCTCATAATAATTGTAATTTAAAATTTCATGCACCAAAGTTTATACCTGTCCTTTTACATAACTTTCGCGGTTATGATAGTCATATCATTGTAGAAGCTTTTAGCAACGAGGAAATTAAATCTAAACTAAAACTAAATAATAAGATAAAATGTATACCAAATAATTTTGAAAAGTATATGTCAGTTACTCTTGGTAAATTACGTTTTATTGACAGTCTGCAATTTATGGCAGCATCATTGGATGAGCTCGTAAAAGGTTGTAGCACTTTTAATAATCTGCGAAGTTGCTTTGGTGAAAACTATATCGATCTGACAAAAAAAAGGTATCTTTCCATATGAGTATCTCGACGACTGGAGCAGATTTGATGAAACTTCTCTGCCTAGCAAAGACAGATTTTACTCACAGCTCAAAAAAGAAGATATTACAGACGACGAGTATAAATATGCACAAAATATTTGGAATAAATTTAGTTGTCAAACATTTGGTGATTATCATGATTTATATTTGAAAACAGATGTTTTATTACTAGCAGATGTTTTTGAAAGTTTCGTCGAGTAAGCTACAGCAATTATGGACTAGATCCTTGTTGGTATTATTCTGCTCCCGGGCTGTCATGGGACGCTCTACTAAAAACAAGCAAAATAGAACTGGATCTCTTAACAGATGTCGATATGTTTAAGTTTATTGAAAAAGGTATCAGAGGCGGAATTAGTGTCATAACAAAAAAATATGCAGTAGCTAATAATAAATATCTAAAAAATTATGATAAAAATCTCCCGTCAAGTTATATTATTTATCCAGATTGTGTCAATTTGTATGGGTATGCAATGTCAGAGCCAATGCCGTGCGGTGGATTTCATTGGATACCCCCAGATCAATTTCTTAAAGAAACTGAAAAAGATTTACCAGAAAATGTCAGTTATTTTGTTGAAGTTGATCTAGATTATCCTAGTTCGTTACATGATCTACACAACGACTACCCATTTTGTGCAGAATCGATGATGATAGATTATAGTTTATTATCACCTAAGCAACGAGCCGTGACAACAGCAAAAAATTCGATTGTTAATAAGTTAGTTCCAAATTTATTAAATAAAAGAAATTACGTGATACATTACAAAAATTTAAAGCAAGCAGTATATGCTGGACTAATTCTGAGAAAAGTCCATCGTGTGCTAAAATTTAATCAGTCTAGGTGGATGTCAAATTATATTGACTTAAATACCAAACGTCGTGCTGTGGCTAAGACCGACTTTGAGAAAAAAATTTTTAAGTTAATGAATAACTCAGTTTTTGGAAAGACAATGGAAAACATTAGAAAACGAGTAAATCTTGAAATTGTTAATGATATAAATCGCAGAAATAAATTAGTTAACGATGACAGTTTTGTCAGCATGAAAATATTTAATGAAAATCTTGTTGCAATGCAACGACGAAAGAAATTTAAAGTTAAATAAACCGATTTATGTTGGTGCAGCTGTACTTGATATATCAAAGTGGCTAATGTACGACTTTCACTATAATTTTACCAAAAAGCAATGGCCAGATTCGGAGTTGCTATTTACTGATACAGATTCGCTAGTTTATAATATAAAATGTGAAGATGTCTATGAGGAGATTTATAACAATAAAAATTTATTTGATTTATCAGATTATCCGACTAGTAGTGGATTTAATGATAATACGAATAAAAAAGTTATTGGTAAATTTAAGGACTAATTTATGCTTGTGCCGGTGAGAGAGTTTGTTGGACTGCGAAGTAAAATGTACGCCGTTATTCTCGACGATAATAAACTGACAAAGAAAGCGAAAGGAATTCCACGTGGTTATGTAAAGAAATGTATGAAATTTAACGATTTCAAATCAGCACTAAATAATAATGTCAGTTTTATTAATACAAATGTCATTAGATCAAATCATCACAAACTTGAAACTGATACGATTATTAAACGTGGACTAAGTAATTTTGATGATAAAAGATATTGTAAAGACGGAATTAATACTTTAGCACTTGGTCAGATAATACCGTTCCAGCTTGTTTAAAAATCGTATCGGGATTGTCAAACATAGATTGGTTCTAATGCACTTTATGTCGGTATTGATTTTCAGACTATCTGTAATAAAGCGCTGCTGGTGATTTCCGGGTTTATTAGTGAGTTCGTTTTGTCTGTTAAGTGATTTCCAGGTGTATTAGTCTGTCTGTCTGTTTCTAAAACAGAATTCCCTGAATCTTTACAGGCTTGGTAAAAACCCACCTATTGATTTTCAGACCTGCCTATAATGTACACGTAAAGGATGATAGTGACCGTGAAAATGTCTCTGTCTATAATGTAAACAGCTCTGTCGTTTTTTCTGTATAAATACACAGCCGCTTAGTCTGTCTGTCTGTTTCTAAAGCACTGAAACAGAATTCCCTGAATCTTTACAGGCTTGGTAAAAACCCACCTATTGATTTTCAGACCTGCCTATAATGTACACAGCGTTGTATTACACGTGAAGGATGATATTGACCATGAAAATGTCTCTGCCTATAATGTAAACAGCCCTGTCGTTTTTTTCTGTATAAATACACAGCCGCTTTGTTTTTCTGTACAATATATTTTAGATTTCGCGATTAAACACACACATACACATATATATTTTCAGAATCATTCACACAGGTAACTGGTAAGTATATACTAATTTCTCGAACATATACATGTAACCGAATCTCATAGCTCAGTGCAGGAATATTGGATTCTCGTACTGAAGGTCTGTGGTTCGATTCCCATCACTGGCATTTGTCGGTGGGTATGGTCCTGGGCTACCAAAAAAAATTTAAAAGATGGGGGGCACAGCCCTAAGGTTTCATGTAATCCTCATCACGTTGAACAACATGGTGAATGCACTTACCCCGGGGTTTAATTTGGTGGGGGTTATATGAAACCGCAATGCCTAGACAGTCCTCTGAATCTCTAAAGTTTCGTTTCGTTTAGTGATTCGCTGGAGGATGTGTCTATGCAAGCCCCCTAAAATAACCAGTAGCATGCGTGAGCTCTCTACTTCATTTGAAGGGTACCCCATAAAGAAACATTCAAAACATTCAGAAAGAATGTTGCCAAAAAGAAAACTTTGTGGGGCGCCAATAACGGTCATAAGAAAGACATCATCATGCAAAAGGGCCCCTCAAAGGAACCACAGGCAATGAAGGGGCCCCAGGGGCTTATGATGCTACTAGTTATTTTTTATATTTTGTATAGTATATTTTTTACCGTAGTATATATTTTTATTATAGACTTAAAGTATAGTAGACTTAAACTTAGGTTTGGTTTAGGATCCGCCTCTATATATACTGAAATTTGGATGAGGATGGGTTTTTTTGAGGAGATGGTGAAAAAAATGTCAGAATATATTTATTTTGAAGGGGTGAGTGTCTCTGGTCTAGAATCCGCTTTTGGTTTAGGATCCGCCTCTATATATACTACTAAAGTGAGGAAATTGCATAAGTACAGCTTTCTATTATTTATGAATAAAGTTAAGCATACATGATGTGAGGCATTCCATGTAGGGTTGCTAAGCAACGTTAAATGTGTAAATGTAACAAACACGAATCATTATCTTGAAGATAAAATACGTTGTTACATTATATCAATAAACTGGTGGTAGTTGTCAAGCCAACTGAAAAATACTTTTGGATACTTAAAGATAAACTCGTATAATATCACTCAGTGTTAGCGGGAGACACTGCTACATTTTCGACAATTTTAAGTAACTTCAAAACTTCAGTGACAACAGTATTACTCCTGGGATTAATATATACATGGGTAGAATCATTTTATCAGTCCCACGAAATATCATCAGTTCCATTTCAATATGAAGATAAGGCCCTTAGACTCTGCTTTAAGCGCAGTTGGCATTTGAAGTCTGAGGGCCTTGCCATTCTTGATGTTCCTTTGAGTTCAATGAACAGAGCATTTGCAGTTTCATTTGCCTACTAACAGGGAAGGGATGACAACGTGGAACTCAGGGAAGTTTCAGTTACTAGCTATACAGTATGTGAGTCTCGGATAGTTTGATGTAAGCTTGATAGTGAGATTTCCGCGAGTGTCTATACTTCTTGTCAGCGTGTTGGTCAAATTTGATTGGGCGATATAATAGACACATTGTATAACATGCGTACAAAATATATAGCTCATTACACGATATGGTCAATCTTTTCTTGTCTTCCAAAACCTGAATGCGTATTGACTAACATAACTAACTGCAACCTATCTTCCCTCTCTTTATAATTACATCTACTACTACTAACCAACAACGGTACAGAAATAGCTAGGTCAAAAATAGCATCCAAGAAACAGGAACGACCACTCTTACTATCCCTGCATAATTAGACACTATCAGGTGTTCCTTAGCTTCGATGTCGTAGCCTCAACGTACAATATGATCAGACCCGGCTGGTTGCGTGTGCGAAGTGCGCGACACAGGCGCCTTTTCATTTCCTGTTCGTTTTATTCGAACCGGGCCTGAATATGATACTATACTTCACAATGGAGTAAATAAAACTATTGTCAAAGACATGCATATGACTGCAGTTAAAATCTACTACCTAAGTACATAAGTCCAGACCATCAGGACCCACCTCACAAGGAGATCACCAATTTGACACACGACATCCCCCCGGTCAAAAAGGAAAATTATAAGCAGGTATTAACAACTCTCCTGTACATTAGTCAATATAAGGTGTTTAAAACCCCAAACCATCAGGCCCTGTCGTACTAGGTGACACTGATTGCAGGAGACCAAAACTCAAAACGAGGCTTATGACTTTAGGACAGACTCTACAGTATAACCAAAATTAAAATCAACCAAAAGGACAGAGTTTTTCTTTCAAAATTATTTTCCAGATTATCCAGGTGTAAGACAACACCCTTTCAACTTCGGCAATAAAATCAAATTTTCACCCTGGATCACATAGAGCCCTTCCAACAACGCAGCAGCACCTCCTCAAGCACCCTCTCCTCCCTTGCCTCGTCCAGACATGAAAAATAATAAGCATGTGGTGCATGTAGTAAAGCGACGAGTAAATAAATAGTGTACGGTGCGCACACTTAAATCCCCACAATGAATGGGTTTTTTTCACACTTCAAGGGTAAAATCTTGCAGAATGGTGGCTTCATGCCCGCCCAACAAGTCGGTGTGCATGACCAAATGGTTGCACACGTCGAAAATATAAGATCAGTCAGTCATCTACCTACAGGATAACAAAGGTCAAAAATCCCTGTACAAGTTTCTGTTGATCGGCTTAAGGGACGCCTCCCAAGAGACAGTGATTTCACAAAAAATGCAGTCCTTATCAGCTCATCCATAATCGTTAAAAGAATTAAATTAGAAGTACTGCGTGACACACACGGATTTGCCTTACCTGGATTCAATTAGAACTGTTTAGTGATAGGACTTATATTTTTGAATTCTAGGATTAATTTTTGGATTATATTCACAAACCGTAAGTCCTATTTCATATTTTTACCTTGTTTTCTAGGCAAATAAATTATTTTGTTAAAACTTATAAAGCTTGTTGGCTTCACTCTTTTCTTTTGTTACTTTTGTACGAGCCTACACGTAACAGTATCACTATGAGAATCGTATCAATATGTGAATCTTGTATTGAATATATGCTATAAAATATGTTTAACATAATGAAAAACTAACTTGCTGATAAATTTATCAGGACCACTGATTTTCCCATTCTTTATTTCTTTAATTGTTCGTTTCCATTCTTTTGTAGAAATGTCAGTGTTTAGGAGCTGACACAAAATTTCTAAGTGTGTTTGTGTGTGTGTCTGTGTGTGATTTGGATTTTCAACGTAGCTCTAACACTTTTGTCTGCATTGTAGCAGTTTATAGTGATGTCTAGCACTGGGACATCATGCCTCAGACATGTAGAATCATGTCCCACCCAATCACATTATCCTGACACCAGCCCGACCAATCCTAACACTAACCTCTTAATGCTAAGCGCCAAGCGAGGCAGCTGCTCCTACCATTTTCTCTTTGGTATGATTCGGCCGGGACTTCAAACCCCTACTTCCCACTTAAGCCACAGGAGCGGTCAAAAGAATTTCTATCTCACATCTCTCATATTTATTGTAAAAATCACTACCATCATCATCATTATCTACTTTAGAAAATGAGTCATCCGTTCTATCAACAATTTTAAAAACAATTCAAATTCACTGATACAGCACGTGTTTTGGTTTGTACCGCATCTCTTTAGAAGCCGCCAGTATTAGAGAGCATTGCGTTTACAAGCTTTAAATTTGATGTTCGTGTAAATTGATCGATGTTCATTGCAGCTATTTAATGTGCTGTTTAAAACACGAAGTCTATATGGAGCAATACAGAAAACACTTGGCTCGTCGACTTCCTCATGTAAGGAGCATATTTGACAATATCAGTTTCGACATCTATTACATTTCCGTCCGTCCTCTTTGCATAGTATTATCATGGGGCTCATAAACTTGGAGTTACTAAAAAAATGGGCACGCTACCTAACAAATAACTTTAAAGAATTAATTAAGCGATTAGGTAGCAATATAATGATTCATATTTTACACCAGACAGATTGTCTAATATTTCATCAAATTTCTCCATAGCAGTAGGTGAGCTTAATTATTATATAAACTCATCAAATAAGCTAGCGTTCCATGTATATTTTGTTACATAATTCTAAGTACATGCATCTAATTTAACAACGTTACAAAGGTTAGTGTTTACTTGTATCTAGAAATTAAAAGCAAGATGATTGGAGCATGCACAAAATAACCTTTTAGAACACGATTTGAAAATGAGAAAAGAGTGAGTAAATACGGACTGAAAATCTGTTACATATCTATCATCTGTGTTCAGATAAATGAATTTTCTAATACTCTTCTCCTTATCAAGTAGCACGTTAGCTAGTCCACGACATAATTCCTAGAATAGATTTTTAAAGTACCTGACTACAAACGTCGATCAGAAAATAGTCACGTGAAGTTTAATAAATTGAGCTATTAGAGGTATAATCAGAACAGAATTGAACAGAACAAAACCTTTATTTACTTTTTAAATAAATAATTCATAACTTTTGACAAAATGGCGAATATAGACCTTTCCTGTAGAGAGTGCTTACATAGTTATCTCCTCCTAGCCGATGGGTGTCGGCAATAGCGTCGGCCATTAAGGTGCTAAAGAAGCCTGGTTACCGAGCATGCAACCATTGTACTTTTGACTAGTATGATAACAGATCTGTTAACTTTACACTTATTTCAAATTACTTAATAATGCATCTCATGTAACTAACACAACCAATACGATCCGAGTGTCATTTAAAAGCAGATTCGTAATGCACAAATTGATCAGTTTTATATATTACCCTTTGTCCTCTATTGAGAGACCACCTATCTGGAGATTCTGTAACTGTAATAACTTAGTACTATAAATAGTTTCAAGTTTTGCTGTGTGCATCTAAACAGAATAAATTAACTGAAATATGTATGGTGTCATACTGTTAATAGATCAAAGCAAATAACATAAACTGCGATGGATAAATCAATAAAATATAAAATTGTTTTATTACATGTGTTTACTGGATTTATCTACATGTAATATCTACACTATAAACAGTTTACTTTTATCTGCTTCATTCTTTCTTCCATTCACTTTTTCCTCAGTGATCATAATTACACAGACGTACTTATACGCGCTCAATATTCTAATTGATACAAATATTACACACTGAAATAGCAATTAAGTAGTCAAGAATGACACAATGCAGTAATTTTGACAATAATTTAACAATCGATAGTTTTGGTTTGCTTCTTAGAGAAGGTGTGTTTTACAAGAAGAAGTGATTTTGATAAGAATTTTTCAATTGGCGGCATGGTTTGTTTTTAATTACTGAGCAAACAAGGTTACAGTATATTCATGATAGAAGCAAATATCTTATCTCTCGCTATCAAATTATATTGTACACAGGAAGTGGTGGTTTTGGACAAGGATTTAGCAGGTAACAAGGTACTGTCGTACTATTACTAGATTTAATAGGACCAGTAAATCATGGTCCTAATTCATGCAGTAAGAAGACTTCAAAAATTACATAAGTCATATTGTGACTTGTTGACCTTCTCTTTTTCATAACTCCAATTAAAATATTTGTGAAAATATAATCTCTGACATTTTATCATACACCTGTTTCTTTACTGTAAAAATCAGAATTTTGACTGTTTGTCTTTTGATCTTCAATCCTTCAATCCTAAAATCGGGCATCTAAGTTACTATCTCCTCTCTCCCACTCATTGCACCAAGATGTTAGTAGGGCAGTAATTCAAGGGCAGGAGGGCATTTTAAAATACTTTAAAGTGTTCTCATGTCAGGACAGCTAAAACTGCATCATTCTCAGATTTAAGGTGTTATGTGCGCATTCTCTGAAAGACCATAACTGACTGATGATTGTAATATCTGGAGCATGTGTCAAAGCTATTCGGCATTTCTCATTCCCAGATATAACGTTTCATCATTTTGTTTTATTTTTTACCCAAAAGCAGCTCTTATGATCCTTCAGTCATTGGATTGTTATTTTATAGCAGTTGATCATGTCTGAAATTTAAGGACCGGACTCGATCTGGTAAACTAAATTGGGAATAACTGGGAAGAAGACTTACTCGGCATCTCCCAGTGATATTATATTTTATTAACTTTCTGATC
>JAECUM010026514.1:0-45755 GCA_016617855.1 Megalonaias nervosa
TTATAAGCTTCGAAGGCTTATTGCCGATGTCATAACATAATAACCATGATAAACATATAAAATGTTCAAAGAGAAAACCCTGCTTACCGCCAGTGATATCATATAAGTGTATGCATAGCGATGCCGCAAATTTGCTCAGGAACTTATTTGTAATATTGTAGCCGGTCGCAAAAATGTCAATGATATGTTACAGTGGAGACAAACTGCACGGAAAGATCCTACAAAGTCTTTTGAACAAACATTCAAACCGGTACACAAACCAATAAGAGAAATCATTTGGACATGATGAGAATATTAAAAAGGTCACAAGAGCATCTGTACAACATGTTGCGGTGAAAATGAGAAAATAAAAAGAACCACGTCCAATTCATAACATAGCTAAACGCACCAAGGATATAAAAATACGGGAGGACAACTGCGGAACTATTGGACACTTGCCGGTGGCGATAGATGAAGTCAAAGAAGATATCGGCGAAATTGGTGTGATCACACAAGGCACCCGTGTATTTGATATGAACGTCAGACAAGTAAAATAAAAGTTACATCCGAGTATACGTCGCTGACGGAAACACCGCCTCAGTGCTTTATAGAATCAATTCAACATGCGATCTTTATGAATTCTGTGTACGTCGCACCTGACAAATACAACAACTGGAAACATCACGTGTTTTGAATAACATCGAAGACACATGATAAACACTCTCATACTGAAAGGCCTAAAATGATATTCAAGGAGTAAAATTTTCACCAGTGATCGGTTGAAACATTTAATGCATTTACGAGCGGGAAAAGCGACGACAGTAATGAATTATGGACAGAATATATGTGACTGCACTTACCATAACCAGTACAACCAGTACAACACTCATAGCCCACAAGTGGTCAGTTTTAGGAACAACAAGAACCAGAGGAAGAGCGTACATTTTCAGCTGAACTCGAATTCGTAGACGAGTTATAACCAGAATTGCAAACAACTTCATCTCTAATTCCATAAATTTCTAAACTGCAGAAATGATTAAAGCAAACGTAAGAATCAAAGCACAGTAGCGGCCTTGGTGAAATGTGTGACCCTAACGATCTTGAACGATTTGAAACACTTATTGGATCAGTTAGTGCAGGTCACAATGCATCAGACGTTATTAATGATACCGCATCGATTTGTCAATGGTTGCTCACCAGTAAGACCGTGTTACGTTTCGCGCGTTGATGCATAAACTTGTTGAAAACATTGATGATTTATACGACGACCGAGGTTCGCACACCGTTGATCAGTTCTGAATTAGTGCGTGTTGAGACGCTGTGCATAGTACGTTAAATCGATGTCGCGATGCAACGTGTTCTTGTAAATGCAATCCGAGCTTTACCTCGATGATTACATCTCAGGCAGCAGGAGTGGGGGCGGGTTAGCCGACCTGTTGTTTTGGAGGGAGACAACGCATCCCCAGCCAAATCCCCCATACAATCCGGGCCTTGGAAAATGTTGATTTTTTTTAATTGCCAAAAGCCAATCCGAGCCTTGTATGTAAACCTGGCTGGCGCCCAAAAACAAATTAGCAAAAGGAGATGACCAAGCCCAGCTGAATGGTGTTTTATATACTATTTTACGGGTAATGGTTATATTTATTGTTATAACTGTTAATTTGTAATCAGGCACACACCCCTAAGTGAACCAATGGGTGAAAAACAAATTCCCTAGTGGGTTCGGGAGGGGACCAAGGCAAGTTTCACCTGGGTTATGTTATGTTCTTTACAATTACCCATTCATTGATATTTCAAATTCTTCTCAGCCGATCGCAGCTCTACCCCCAATCAGGGTAATGTCTTTGTTTACAAACGCCAACAAATTGTCCGTCGGGTGATTCAAACCCAGACAAATTTCCGATCCCGATATCAATGCTCTTCAACCGATGCGAACTGATATCTTAAACTGTGAGGCTCAGCGGGTCACATATCATTTTATAAATGCCCCACGAGGAAATAGACTGACAGAATCACGAATCAAAAAAAAAAATAAAAAATAAACGAATGGGCAATGTTGCATGTTAACGACAATGGAGCCCGCATGGAAGACATCGCACTGTTGCAAAAGCGATTAAAGTTTCCGATAGTAGTACAAAGAATAACCGAGGAAGTTTAATACGATTCCGGCAACTACCATAGGAAAGCGTCCCTATAGTGATAGTCGACCACAACGCTCATGCGTGGATGGCAAGCGTAACAAAATTTCCGTGGAGAAAATATACTAGATTTTACCACGGTCATATTTTTGAGGAAATTTATAATAGCGAAAACAATCCTGTATCCGTCTGGTTGTTTAAGAGTGATCCAGAAGTGGAATCAGGATCCACTGGATCCCGGTTTGATCAATTCGTGTTGCCGTCAGGTAAACTTAATCGAGAAGAATCTAGCCATGATCAGATATATCACGTCCATGTATTGAATTAGGACACGGCGGCCCTGGAACACAAAATATAATACCGTTGATGTAATTTCAGTTGATGTGCTGGCTTGTTACTACACTAGTTTTCTTGGAGCGGGTGAATGTGAGCCGTATTTCTCTCGATGTGGTCATCAACACATGAAGTGACCAGAGTTGCTAAAAATGGTCCGTTGGCAGCAGTGGATCTAACTGAATTTGTAGCGATTGAATCGTTTGAGTTTGCAGCAAACATTCATCGGGTTATTGCTTGGTTTGGTAGTCATTTTAATAAACCAGATACGGAGATAAATCTCCTAGATGCTGTGCAAAAAAAAAAAAAAAAATAAACGTGGTTGGGTTCCAATAGTGCTATTGAGATATATGCTTGATGTGGGGATATTGATATCGTTGACAGTGAGTACGGCGATAATTATATACGGCCACAACAAAGGTTTGGCTGCCAGAAGATGATGAAATATCGTTTGCAAAAAGATATGAGCCGAAATATTATTGCCAAATTTACCCAGAGATCCTCATCTGATAACAAGGGCCGCTGTTCAAGGTTAATTATAGACCAAGCTGAACTTGATCTTATAATCGCAGATACGGCAGCAAAAGGTGTATTAGCGTACAGAGAGTGTGCAAAGTTACCAAATGGAACCACGAATACGGCTCAGACTCGTTCGTTTTTAGGTTGTGAAATTCAGTTGATAAAGACCAACTATGCTATTGAAATTAAATCGATCACTTGTTTTGGTGGTAGCAGTCATTTCCTTCTTTATTTCGCTGGTTACAATTACTGTGCATACTGAAAATGAAGCTACCGTGCTTGCTGGTGCGGCACGTCTGCAACTTGTTCATCCACGTATTATTTTGTTGTACCACCATCATTATCAACATAGTCTTTGATATAAGCAAACAATGTCCCAGATTCTTTGATTTTCGCGACTTCACTGATCACCACCAGATTATTTGCGACGCCACCTCGCAGTCCTACAACAAGATCTTCAACGACAATATCAGACAATTGTGATTTTCCAATTTTATCTTGGGAAATCACAATCTAGCCTTGGTCCGCGTCTGTATGTCTATAAACCCATCCAAATCCCTTTTCGAAACGGTAATTTAAATGTCCATATTAAACGTTTTCAGTATTCCAGTTTGATTTCAACAATCACAAGCTCACCCGGGGTAACGTCAGCAACAGCCCTACTGGGAAACTCTGCCAAGTTCATCTTGACAGCACACCTGCTCAGATCTGCGTCAGTGCCGTGTCTAAGTGAGTATCGTTCGTGAATATCAATATACTTTTTATACTGTTAATTTTAATGTAACGCAGTTTTTGTGCTGGAGTTGAGAAGATTTGCATTCAGCATGTGCAAGCAATGGTTTAACAACAAGATGACAACTTGGTGACCCATCCAACCGCATTTGTAACGGTTGAGTCGAATAAAACAGCACAGTGGTCGTTGGCCATATTCACTAGAGCCCTTGGTTAAATAAGCAGCAACATCAAGTGGTTTTGCAAGCCACAAGAGTCAAAATTTCAAAGATGGTTTTATGTTATAATCTATGAAACCAAATAAGTTACAGGTCCTGTTGTCAAAATCATGCTGATGATGCCAGTTTCTCCTGTGCGAGGAATCATGCATGCAAGTGAATTTCGCATAAAGACATATCAGAAATGTTTAACTGACATTACCGTCGAGAACAAAATAAAAATTGGTTAACTTTGTCGTGGCCTTCTACAAGTTGTACCCGGTAGTCGAAGACCTCTGCCTGGGGGTATTATGCCAGGTGTTCCTGGTAATCGATCTCTTTCTGCTGCGTTTTTTATTTTCGTAAGCTTGTTTTCGCAAAACTTAATTTAGTGATAGGACACTATTTGTAAAGAACCTAACAGGTCTAATTATTCTATCAATCCGAGAAAACTTTACTAGTTTTTCACAGGTGCCGCAAGTGCCCGCATGACACCAACCGCTCTTTCCAACATAATAGTCTTGTTGGAAACGATCACATCATAATATCTGTGATGTGCATGAAAGTACATGTCGACACAACTGACTGTCTGAGTTACTCCAAGTGTTCCAATGAAAAGCAATAAGTCGGGTAGAACGTGGGAATTTGCATCCACGTGCAATGTGCGATGATTCCTGATGAAGTTTAACCACAGAGAAACTTTAGTCACTTCTAAAATCGTCAAATGTCATGTTGCTACTGGTTTGATCATTATCTCGATTTGTATTTTGATCGCAACGAACACATGTTTTCGTTCTATAAGGCGATGTTGGGTATTTATTTTCCATGTAAACTGCCCCACAGTATTACTTGCTGGGCGTATATCTTTAGTATGCGAGAGAAACGATAGCACTGACGAGGTTCCAGACTGCATAAACGGCAACAAAGGGTCCTCTGTAGTCACCGAAGGAGTCAGCACAGTCATCCATATTGTTAATGTTGACGACTCAACTTTCCCAGTAGCACCTCCTGTACGCCAAATTGCATTGTTGGCGTTTTTCTTTGACTGTGTTTCGCTCCGAAAATAGCCTCGCGGATATCTCTGCAAAACCCAGATATGTGACTGAGAAAAATTGCACACGAAAACCTCAGTTAGCTTCGCTTTCTTTCTATTACTTACGTTAAGACATAGTGTAATAAAAGAAATGTTGAGCTCGACCTGGATCAGACTATCTTTAAAACATTTCAGATAAATTCAAAATTGCCTGAAAAGCTCAATTGAGTTTGTTTCGGAAGTTTCCTTGTCTCTACATTTTAATATCAAACATTTTGAGAATGTTTTTGGTGAAACAAACAACTATTCCCAATGTCATGATGAGAACTTAGTTTCAGATCCTACCAAGAATGAATTAGAGTCAATGAAAAGGGATCAGTTGCTTGAGCTTGCCAGACGTTACGGTCCTTTTGAAGAGGAAGTATCTTTAACTAAGTAAGAGATAAAGAATGCTTTTATTCAGTATTTGGTGGAAAAAATGTTTTTGTATCCTGGTTGTGCAGTTAGAAGAACTATGGCAGAAAGAGCTCTTGAGACATATACTGATCAGGAAATCATTCATTCAGCTGACACATTAATTTTACAGTCTCTTGATGGGGTTAACCCCTGCTCAATAGGTTCTGATTTCAGTCATCCTCGTTAAGCTACTTAATTGCTTTATTCTAATCAGAGTTACAAAATACACTCATTGTCGAACAGAACAAGATACTGAGATCTGCTTCTTTCAGAGGACGATTCATAAAAATGAAGCCATCTTAAGTCCCAGTTTGTTACCTGGAGAAAAATGGTGTCCTTTTAAGAGAATGGAGACCACATGAGGTAGTCGCTAATGATGAATGGTCAGTGAGCTATCACTCTCTCGTTCCGAGATCATATCGACAGGAAATTCTTAGCCTAGCCCAAGAAACTTGATTGGCGTTTCATTTAGGGGTCAATAAATCTTATCATAAAGATATCGAATCATTTTTATTGGTATATATCTAAATACGGTAGATCTTGTCAAACTTGTTAAATTGACGGAAAACCGTGTCAGAAGATACCTAAGGCTTATCTGCAACCAATTGCTGCATTGGACTAGCACTTAGTAGAATAATGGCAGATTGTATTTGTCTCTTATCTAAGACCAGTCAGACGACCAATACTTTTTGACCATAATGTGTGTGTCCAAAACTTTCCCAGAGGTAATTCCCTTGATGAACATTAATATTAAAACCTTCGCAAAATCTTTGGTAAAGTTTTCACTTTCCCAAATATGTGCAGTCTTATCAAGGGTCAAATTTTTTGTCTGGAATTTTTCAGCAAGTAATGCATGCATTATACATCCAACAGTTTAAATATTCTGTCCATCACCCTGACAGTCAAGTGACTTTGGAAAGATTTCATCAAAGCCGTCAATTCATCCTCTATTATGGAATAGTTTACAGAGCCATATCAAAGCCGTCAATTCATCCTCTATTATGGAATAGATTGCAGAGCCATATCAAAGCCGTCAATTCATCCTCTATTATGGAATAGATTTTCTGGTACTTGTTTAGTTTGTTTATAACAATAGCACACTGAATGATCCACACAATTTTTATCTTCTGCAATCAACACATCACCAACCCTCACATAACTTTCGTCACAGACATTTTAAATAATTGACTGATATATTTGGAGATGCAAGGACTGGTGCACTTTTAAGTATGGCCATTAATTTGTCAAATATTCCTGACACATGTCAAACCAGTGAGACTTAGATTTTTTACTCGGCATATTTTTCAGATGCTCGGCAATTATGATGAAATTTGAACACAAGTTCCGATAATATCCAACTACACCAAAAAGATCGCATCAGTTGCATTTTACTAATAGATACTAAGAATTCTGAGATACCACAAACTTTAACTTCCACAGGCTTAACTTGACATTTTTCCACAGCATGCCCTAAAAATGTAACACAAGCAGTACAAACTCTCACGTTTACCAAACTTAACCGTGATATTTGCGTCAATGAGTAGATCAAAGAATTTCACAATGGTCTCCAAATGGTCTTTCCAGGACTTGTGATAGACTGTGACGTCATCGAAGGTTGAAGGATAATTTTTCATACCAAATGGCATCATGGTATAGTGATAAAGTCCATCGGGAGTTCAAATTGTCGACATTTCTTTTGCTCTTTCCGTGAGTAGAATTTGCCAGAATCATTATGAAGGTCACACTTTGCGACATATTTTGCATTTCCTGTTTTGTCGATGCAATCCTATTGTTATGTATATGCATTGTTTGTTAGTTTTTTTTATTCATTACGTGCTGTGGGTTCTGTAAAATTGTATCTTTTAGTTGACATTGTCCAAAATCAAGTACACTGTCTACCTGACCAGTCTCTTTTTTTTTGTATTCTATTAACAACTAAAATTTCTCTGTGAGTGTAGGTTAAATGTTAAGATTAATACCTTAGTCTGAGCCAAGGACATTATGTTTATCATGTTCATTATTATGATTGTAGTAACATACCTTTTTAATATAAACTTAAATTGTTCTAGAAATAAACTTTTGACCCTCATTTGGGTATTTTTGTTTTTTTGTTTTTGCTTTTAATATAATCTTTTTCACTGGAAAAAGTATTTATTCCTGCGATAACACGTGGGGAGAAATCAATCATTGATGTATTCAGTATTTTGTTCAGGTCAAATTATTTAATTGAAATTATTCTTCTCTGGACATACAAAGAGCTCTAAATTATTCTTGCATAGAGACATCAACAGGGAATTATAGCGAAATCAAACAAGGACTTATGGAATTGTATTATTGTGATTCATCAAAAGACTGCTAGTACATCATTACAATTCGGGCCATTAATAAATTATTACATTAAAGACTGCATGCTAATATATGCACATCAGCTATTACATTACAGACTGCAGGCTAATACATGCACATCTGCACCTTCAGACCTGAAAATTATTTGAAATACCACTAAAGTTTATCAACAACTTTATTCCTTAGGACTTGAGTTAGAAATCCAAGGATTATTTGGGATTTAATTCATAATACCGTAAGCTACTTTTACATTTTCACCTTGTATTCTAGGGCAATACATTTTGTTGAATGTTACAAAACATTTTGGTTTTCGATCTTTTCTATCACTTATTTTAAGACCATAGATTCGGAATAATATATGCCTGAGATTAGAAATGAACTCGTTTTGGTGACACTGTTAACATTTAGATTGTCAATACACATGTAGAATTTATTATCTGGTTTAGGGACAAGAGCAAATGGTGAACTCCAGTAACTTTTATTCTACAGTAAATATTGTTACGTGTCTAGGCTCGTACAAAAGTAACAAAGAAAAGAGTGAAGCCAACAAGCTTTGTAAAATTTAACAAAATAATTTATTTCTCTAGAAAAACAAGGTAAAATTAAGAAAATGGACTTACGGTTTATGAATCTAATCCAAATTTTAATCCTAGAATTAATAAATATAAGTCCTATCGATAAAAAGTCCTAAGTGAATCACAGTTCGAATCCCGATGAAGTTCCTAAATGGAAGGCGATGACGTCTTCAAAAACCTGTTTTGTCCTGATGTGTCAACAGTTCCTTGTTGAATCATCAAGAATAATATTCCAGTTTGGAATTCTGAATAATTTCCAATAAATGTCTTTGTCCAAGAATTCTAATAAGCACTAGTATTTTCCAGTGTTACGAGTGTTAATTTTGAATTCTTTTTTATTTTATTTTTGTATCATTACATTTCATTGCAATGATTATTTTCACGGGATTTGATATTTCTGAAAGAGATATTATGTTTATATAAAACGTAGTATGACTCGCATAAGCACGATTTTAGCATGCCATTGCTTGTCGATTTAGTAAACACTACGCGAAAATGATTGGTTATTGCCAAGGTCATTTTCTGGCCTACGTGTAATTGCATTGTTTACAGCGCTATTTGATGATCAAATAGCCATGCGTTCAATCGTGCGCGCGTGAAATGACGTCTTAGTTCAGTTTAAAAATACTCAGATCCTCGTGAAATAGTCAGTCGTATAATATATCTTCAAGAAGAAGGATATATTTCTATTAGGTGCCGTAAAGAGTTGTATTTTTACATCTTTGGAGCTCGAGATGTTTTATCATAGATGACAGCTTGTTCAGAAGTTCATCTACTTTTTAGAATATAATAATTTATTCTCTGGAAAACTATACAAGTGATTCCTTTGTATAAAATTTTAAGACAAAGACATTCAGTGGAAATTTATTCTAAATTGGAACATTACAAGTTGTGATTCAACGTGGAACTCTTGACATTCGTATAAAGACTTCACCTGATGTCATCATCCTCCATCTTGGAACGTCATCAGGATTCGAACCTGGATTCAGTTAAAACTATTTATTGATAGGACTTGTATTGCTTCAGTACTAGGATAAATGTTTGGATTGTCTTCACAAACTGTAAGTCCTATTTTCTATTTTCACCTTTTCACCGTGTTTTCTAGGGAAATAAATTATTTTGGTTTAAAACTTACAAAGCTTGTTGGTTTCACTCTTTTCTCTTGTTATTTTTGTACAAGCCTATACGTAACACCACGAAAAATAAATTAATAATTCTGAAAAATAGAAAAATTCAACTCAAACTGGTCACAGCAAAACCACCTTTGAGCTCCAAAGGTTAAAAGCAAGACTGGCCAAAACCACTATAATAACGTTTGTTTTAAGCCTAACTAAAACGCAAAGCAGATCACTTGATAGGGTCACGTGATCACTTCCTTCTATCGGCGAAGAAACATTACATGCCGATTATCACGTTCACTATGTACGGCTTTGACTCTACTAAATGAATCTTACTTTAAGATTCAATAATATAATTTTTTTTTTTTTAAAAAAAGTTGTTTATTGCAAACTCAAAACTGGCTCTGAATCTAGGCCACCGAAAGATACAATGTTTCTACTAATGTTTGTTTATCAGGTGAAAACGAAATGAACTGAATTTTCCGGAAAAAAATGTCAAATCCAGCGAATAAAGGTATCATTACAATACCATGTGATGAAATAAAAATAAAATAAAAAATTTAAAAACTAACTCACAAGTAATTAAATTACATATACATAACAATATTGAATTTCTTTTTCAAATATTCCTGCTTGAGAGGATTCATCTTGTCAGGATGATGTTTCACAGGTGTAGAATCTACAATCTTAACGTCATGATAGATTTTATTTGTTCGTGTTTTAAGATCAGAAAACAACTTTTCATATATCTGTTTTAATTCACTTAATTCCTGTTATTTTAAGATGTGAAAGTTTAATAGTTCTGAATTCCGCAGCTTGTTAAATTAGAGTAACTACGGTTTATATCATGTTACGTATATTTTCATTGTTTGTTAGTTTTTAATGTTTTTTTTAATTTTAGTGTATGTTATTGTAAAGTAACATAGTATGCTGGACTTAGTCTTGTCCAGAACCAAGTTTATTTTCTACTTGACCGGAATTATTGACTTTTTTACTCTGTAAAAGACTAATATAGCTAAAATATTCGCTATGTGTATGGGTTTAATATTAGGATCATTATTAAGGGACATATTTAGTTTGGTCTCGGTCTAGGTTATTGGGACTCCCCTGGCGTACCTGACATATTCCAGGTTCTATATTATAATTTTAGTAACAGACCTTCTAATTATAACTAACATGTTATCTTGCACACATTTCATCATTGCATCTTCTGTGAGCATATTTATCACAACCTTCCAGAATAAAATTTTCCATTAGGTAATAGTTTTTATTAGAAAATGCTTATTGTGGCCTGAGTTCAAGGAGAGTACTATTTAAACTTGTTAATAGAAAAATTATTCATTCATGCTTTAATCAATTGCATTATTGTTGTGTCCAGAAAATTCATTTGGGCTGAAAGGTAGCTATTCAAATTCAAGTTATCTTTTCTCTGGAAATACAGAGCGTTCTTAACAAATAATATTCTTGGATAGAGACATTTTCTGGGATTTATAGTGAATTCAAACCTGGAATTATATTACAGTATTTCAACAAAAGACTGTCGGTACAACAACACGATATATGCCGCCACCTGCACATCAACACCTTCAGCGTTGGACTTAATTTGGATTTCCACTAAAGTTTATTCAGAACTTTAGTATTAGGACTTGTGTCTGTAATTATAGATTTATATGGGATTGAAATCTTAGTACCATAAGTTCTGTTTTGTTTTTTTTTAAGACTTTCACCTTCTGATCTAAGGAAAAACAAATGTTCGTTGAATTTGTTTTGTTTAGGCCTCCCAGGCATGTTAATAGCATAATTTAAGTCATTTGCTTTCTCTTCAATTGTATAAGGGTCATAAAATTTAGTCCAAAGAGGGCTTTGAGGTATGGGCAAGAGAGTCAGAACTTTATCATCAGGCTGAAGATTTCTTTCCTGTGTCTTTCTGTCATAGCAAACTTACTGAATTGAGCGAAGATTAGTTCTCCTGCTACTCCAAAATCTTCTCACAAATCAGAGTCAAGAAGATTAATTTTGGAATCTTCATTTGAAAGAACTTTCTCTTTTAATAAATTCATTGGTGTACGAACAGAATCACCATAAGCCAGTTCAAAAGAACTCAAACCCAATTATTCTTTTAATGATTCCCTAACAGCAAACAACAGCAAATAATCACCCTCATCTCAATCCTTTTTCTGTATCAAAGCAACATGATCGAATCGCATTTGTAAACGTTTGATGAAATCTTTCCAAAGTCACTTGACTGTCAGGGTGATGGACAGAATATTTAAACTGTTGGATGTATAATGCATGCATTACTTGCTGAAAAATTCCAGACAAAAAATTTGACCCTTGATAAGACTGCACATATTTGGGAAAGTGAAAACTTTACCAAAGATTTTGCGAAGGTTTTAATATTAATGTTCATCAAGGGAATTACCTCTGGGAAAGTTTTGGACACACACATTATGGTCAAAAAGTATTGGTCGTCTGACTGGTCTTAGATAAGAGACAAATACAGTCTGCCATTATTCTACTAAGTGCTAGTCCAATGCAGCAATTGGTTGCAGATAAGCCTTAGGTATCTTCTGACACGGTTTTCCGTCAATTTAACAAGTTTGACAAGATCTACCGTATTTAGATATATACCAATAAAAATGATTCGATATCTTTATGATAAGATTTATTGACCCCTAAATGAAACGCCAATCAAGTTTCTTGGGCTAGGCTAAGAATTTCCTGTCGATATGATCTCGGAACGAGAGAGTGATAGCTCACTGACCATTCATCATTAGCGACTACCTCATGTGGTCTCCATTCTCTTAAAAGGACACCATTTTTCTCCAGGTAACAAACTGGGACTTAAGATGGCTTCATTTTTATGAATCGTCCTCTGAAAGAAGCAGATCTCAGTATCTTGTTCTGTTCGACAATGAGTGTATTTTGTAACTCTGATTAGAATAAAGCAATTAAGTAGCTTAACGAGGATGACTGAAATCAGAACCTATTGAGCAGGGGTTAACCCCATCAAGAGACTGTAAAATTAATGTGTCAGCTGAATGAATGATTTCCTGATCAGTATATGTCTCAAGAGCTCTTTCTGCCATAGTTCTTCTAACTGCACAACCAGGATACAAAAACATTTTTTCCACCAAATACTGAATAAAAGCATTCTTTATCTCTTACTTAGTTAAAGATACTTCCTCTTCAAAAGGACCGTAACGTCTGGCAAGCTCAAGCAACTGATCCCTTTTCATTGACTCTAATTCATTCTTGGTAGGATCTGAAACTAAGTTCTCATCATGACATTGGGAATAGTTGTTTGTTTCACCAAAAACATTCTCAAAATGTTTGATATTAAAATGTAGAGACAAGGAAACTTCCGAAACAAACTCAATTGAGCTTTTCAGGCAATTTTGAATTTATCTGAAATGTTTTAAAGATAGTCTGATCCAGGTCGAGCTCAACATTTCTTTTATTACACTATGTCTTAACGTAAGTAATAGAAAGAAAGCGAAGCTAACTGAGGTTTTCGTGTGCAATTTTTCTCAGTCACATATCTGGGTTTTGCAGAGATATCCGCGAGGCTATTTTCGGAGCGAAACACAGTCAAAGAAAAACGCCAACAATGCAATTTGGCGTACAGGAGGTGCTACTGGGAAAGTTGAGTCGTCAACATTAACAATATGGATGACTGTGCTGACTCCTTCGGTGACTACAGAGGACCCTTTGTTGCCGTTTATGCAGTCTGGAACCTCGTCAGTGCTATCGTTTCTCTCGCATACTAAAGATATACGCCCAGCAAGTAATACTGTGGGGCAGTTTACATGGAAAATAAATACCCAACATCGCCTTATAGAACGAAAACATGTGTTCGTTGCGATCAAAATACAAATCGAGATAATGATCAAACCAGTAGCAACATGACATTTGACGATTTTAGAAGTGACTAAAGTTTCTCTGTGGTTAAACTTCATCAGGAATCATCGCACATTGCACGTGGATGCAAATTCCCACGTTCTACCCGACTTATTGCTTTTCATTGGAACACTTGGAGTAACTCAGACAGTCAGTTGTGTCGACATGTACTTTCATGCACATCACAGATATTATGATGTGATCGTTTCCAACAAGACTATTATGTTGGAAAGAGCGGTTGGTGTCATGCGGGCACTTGCGGCACCTGTGAAAAACTAGTAAAGTTTTCTCGGATTGATAGAATAATTAGACCTGTTAGGTTCTTTACAAATAGTGTCCTATCACTAAATTAAGTTTTGCGAAAACAAGCTTACGAAAATAAAAAACGCAGCAGAAAGAGATCGATTACCAGGAACACCTGGCATAATACCCCCAGGCAGAGGTCTTCGACTACCGGGTACAACTTGTAGAAGGCCACGACAAAGTTAACCAATTTTTATTTTGTTCTCGACGGTAATGTCAGTTAAACATTTCTGATATGTCTTTATGCGAAATTCACTTGCATGCATGATTCCTCGCACAGGAGAAACTGGCATCATCAGCATGATTTTGACAACAGGACCTGTAACTTATTTGGTTTCATAGATTATAACATAAAACCATCTTTGAAATTTTGACTCTTGTGGCTTGCAAAACCACTTGATGTTGCTGCTTATTTAACCAAGGGCTCTAGTGAATATGGCCAACGACCACTGTGCTGTTTTATTCGACTCAACCGTTACAAATGCGGTTGGATGGGTCACCAAGTTGTCATCTTGTTGTTAAACCATTGCTTGCACATGCTGAATGCAAATCTTCTCAACTCCAGCACAAAAACTGCGTTACATTAAAATTAACAGTATAAAAAGTATATTGATATTCACGAACGATACTCACTTAGACACGGCACTGACGCAGATCTGAGCAGGTGTGCTGTCAAGATGAACTTGGCAGAGTTTCCCAGTAGGGCTGTTGCTGACGTTACCCCGGGTGAGCTTGTGATTGTTGAAATCAAACTGGAATACTGAAAACGTTTAATATGGACATTTAAATTACCGTTTCGAAAAGGGATTTGGATGGGTTTATAGACATACAGACGCGGACCAAGGCTAGATTGTGATTTCCCAAGATAAAATTGGAAAATCACAATTGTCTGATATTGTCGTTGAAGATCTTGTTGTAGGACTGCGAGGTGGCGTCGCAAATAATCTGGTGGTGATCAGTGAAGTCGCGAAAATCAAAGAATCTGGGACATTGTTTGCTTATATCAAAGACTATGTTGATAATGATGGTGGTACAACAAAATAATACGTGGATGAACAAGTTGCAGACGTGCCGCACCAGCAAGCACGGTAGCTTCATTTTCAGTATGCACAGTAATTGTAACCAGCGAAATAAAGAAGGAAATGACTGCTACCACCAAAACAAGTGATCGATTTAATTTCAATAGCATAGTTGGTCTTTATCAACTGAATTTCACAACCTAAAAACGAACGAGTCTGAGCCGTATTCGTGGTTCCATTTGGTAACTTTGCACACTCTCTGTACGCTAATACACCTTTTGCTGCCGTATCTGCGATTATAAGATCAAGTTCAGCTTGGTCTATAATTAACCTTGAACAGCGGCCCTTGTTATCAGATGAGGATCTCTGGGTAAATTTGGCAATAATATTTCGGCTCATATCTTTTTGCAAACGATATTTCATCATCTTCTGGCAGCCAAACCTTTGTTGTGGCCGTATATAATTATCGCCGTACTCACTGTCAACGATATCAATATCCCCACATCAAGCATATATCTCAATAGCACTATTGGAACCCAACCACGTTTATTTTTTTTTTTTTTTTTGCACAGCATCTAGGAGATTTATCTCCGTATCTGGTTTATTAAAATGACTACCAAACCAAGCAATAACCCGATGAATGTTTGCTGCAAACTCAAACGATTCAATCGCTACAAATTCAGTTAGATCCACTGCTGCCAACGGACCATTTTTAGCAACTCTGGTCACTTCATGTGTTGATGACCACATCGAGAGAAATACGGCTCACATTCACCCGCTCCAAGAAAACTAGTGTAGTAACAAGCCAGCACATCAACTGAAATTACATCAACGGTATTATATTTTGTGTTCCAGGGCCGCCGTGTCCTAATTCAATACATGGACGTGATATATCTGATCATGGCTAGATTCTTCTCGATTAAGTTTACCTGACGGCAACACGAATTGATCAAACCGGGATCCAGTGGATCCTGATTCCACTTCTGGATCACTCTTAAACAACCAGACGGATACAGGATTGTTTTCGCTATTATAAATTTCCTCAAAAATATGACCGTGGTAAAATCTAGTATATTTTCTCCACGGAAATTTTGTTACGCTTGCCATCCACGCATGAGCGTTGTGGTCGACTATCACTATAGGGACGCTTTCCTATGGTAGTTGCCGGAATCGTATTAAACTTCCTCGGTTATTCTTTGTACTACTATCGGAAACTTTAATCGCTTTTGCAACAGTGCGATGTCTTCCATGCGGGCTCCATTGTCGTTAACATGCAACATTGCCCATTCGTTTATTTTTTATTTTTTTTTTTGATTCGTGATTCTGTCAGTCTATTTCCTCGTGGGGCATTTATAAAATGATATGTGACCCGCTGAGCCTCACAGTTTAAGATATCAGTTCGCATCGGTTGAAGAGCATTGATATCGGGATCGGAAATTTGTCTGGGTTTGAATCACCCGACGGACAATTTGTTGGCGTTTGTAAACAAAGACATTACCCTGATTGGGGGTAGAGCTGCGATCGGCTGAGAAGAATTTGAAATATCAATGAATGGGTAATTGTAAAGAACATAACATAACCCAGGTGAAACTTGCCTTGGTCCCCTCCCGAACCCACTAGGGAATTTGTTTTTCACCCATTGGTTCACTTAGGGGTGTGTGCCTGATTACAAATTAACAGTTATAACAATAAATATAACCATTACCCGTAAAATAGTATATAAAACACCATTCAGCTGGGCTTGGTCATCTCCTTTTGCTAATTTGTTTTTATGCGCCAGCCAGGTTTACATACAAGGCTCGGATTGGCTTTTGGCAATTAAAAAAAATCAACATTTTCCAAGGCCCGGATTGTATGGGGGATTTGGCTGGGGATGCGTTGTCTCCCTCCAAAACAACAGGTCGGCTAACCCGCCCCCACTCCTGCTGCCTGAGATGTAATCATCGAGGTAAAGCTCGGATTGCATTTACAAGAACACGTTGCATCGCGACATCGATTTAACGTACTATGCGCAGCGTCTCAACACGCACTAATTCAGAACTGATCAACGGTGTGCGAACCTCGGTCGTCGTATAAATCATCAATGTTTTCAACAAGTTTATGCATCAACGCGCGAAACGTAACACGGTCTTACTGGTGAGCAACCATTGACAAATCGATGCGGTATCATTAATAACGTCTGATGCATTGTGACCTGCACTAACTGATCCAATAAGTGTTTCAAATCGTTCAAGATCGTTAGGGTCACACATTTCACCAAGGCCGCTACTGTGCTTTGATTCTTACGTTTGCTTTAATCATTTCTGCAGTTTAGAAATTTATGGAATTAGAGATGAAGTTGTTTGCAATTCTGGTTATAACTCGTCTACGAATTCGAGTTCAGCTGAAAATGTACGCTCTTCCTCTGGTTCTTGTTGTTCCTAAAACTGACCACTTGTGGGCTATGAGTGTTGTACTGGTTGTACTGGTTATGGTAAGTGCAGTCACATATATTCTGTCCATAATTCATTACTGTCGTCGCTTTTCCCGCTCGTAAATGCATTAAATGTTTCAACCGATCACTGGTGAAAATTTTACTCCTTGAATATCATTTTAGGCCTTTCAGTATGAGAGTGTTTATCATGTGTCTTCGATGTTATTCAAAACACGTGATGTTTCCAGTTGTTGTATTTGTCAGGTGCGACGTACACAGAATTCATAAAGATCGCATGTTGAATTGATTCTATAAAGCACTGAGGCGGTGTTTCCGTCAGCGACGTATACTCGGATGTAACTTTTATTTTACTTGTCTGACGTTCATATCAAATACACGGGTGCCTTGTGTGATCACACCAATTTCGCCGATATCTTCTTTGACTTCATCTATCGCCACCGGCAAGTGTCCAATAGTTCCGCAGTTGTCCTCCCGTATTTTTATATCCTTGGTGCGTTTAGCTATGTTATGAATTGGACGTGGTTCTTTTTATTTTCTCATTTTCACCGCAACATGTTGTACAGATGCTCTTGTGACCTTTTTAATATTCTCATCATGTCCAAATGATTTCTCTTATTGGTTTGTGTACCGGTTTGAATGTTTGTTCAAAAGACTTTGTAGGATCTTTCCGTGCAGTTTGTCTCCACTGTAACATATCATTGACATTTTTGCGACCGGCTACAATATTACAAATAAGTTCCTGAGCAAATTTGCGGCATCGCTATGCATACACTTATATGATATCACTGGCGGTAAGCAGGGTTTTCTCTTTGAACATTTTATATGTTTATCATGGTTATTATGTTATGACATCGGCAATAAGCCTTCGAAGCTTATAATGCTCACTGTCATTAACAAGAGTGACTCGAAATCGCTTTAGCAAATTCAATTTTGCCAAATACGAAATTGTTCAAAAGTTAAAAATTGGTCTTTCTCAAGCTCATTTTTAGCATTCATTTGTACATTTGTATTCATCTGTATGTAGGGCGTCATCCAAGCTTATTGGCGAAATCCAATCGCCTGTTGGACTTTACTTAACGCGAATTCCTAGTTGCAAATACAACTACCAGATTTAAAATGTGGACCACATACTAGTTTTTAGTCCGAAGATTCGGGACTAGTTTGGTGCATTCAGTAAACTTGCGTCGGGATTCGTCTACAATTCCACACTGATATTGGGTCAACGCTTCCGGTGGCAGCGGATAATCGTTATGGGTCTGGTGGAGTTTTTCAGGATGTTCTAGAACAGCAACAAATATATTGTCATCGTCGTTGTTGCTGTCGTACTCGTTCATATATGTTTGGATGTCTATGTGCGTGGGACCAATCCATTCAAAACCATCAACAGGCAGGGGTTGCATGATTACCTAGCTATAAAGAGTTTTGGACTCTAAATACATTTGGGACATCCTTCCACGTATGGATTATTAGAATGAACATAGCGGTGCCTCGCCATCGAAATCCCACCGTAGACACCACGTTCAACAAACAGATATCGATCAATATCGGCAAGAAATTCCAACTCCACTTTGGTTTTTAGCAGCAGTCCATCTCAGGTCATTCGTGGTAATGTAAGGTAATGTGCGGGGTCTAACTTAAACACCCTGATGGCAGTATCGCAGAATGTGTCAAATACATCCGCGAGCAGCAACACATCCTTGTGCAAATACAAAGTTAATTAAAATGAACTCTTTGAGCATTTATAGTGCAATGTGGAAGCTAAAAGTTAATAGTAGTCACACAAGACACTAGAAAGTGAATACATATTACTGGACCGCTCCGGTGGCCTAGTGGTTAGAGCGTCCGCCTCGGATGCGGGAGGTCGCGGGTTCGAACCCCGGCTGAGTCATACAAAAGACTTATAATAATGTTACTAGCAGCTGCCTCGCTAGGCGCTAAGCATTAAGAGGTTAGTGTTAGGACTGGTTGGCCTGGTGTCAGGATAATGCGTCTGGGTGGGACATCATGCTACATGTCTACGGCATGATGCCCCAGTGCTAGACATCACTATAAACTGTAACACTTCAGACATGGTCACGATATGACTGAAACAGTTTTAAAGCTACGTTAAAAATCCAAAACACACACACACGCACGCATACACACATACATATTACTATGTGATCCTTGTAAAGTCGTACAAAACTCTAGAAAGTGAATAGATAATGCTTGCCGTGGGATTCATATAAAGTCACACAAGATACTAGAAAGTGAATACATATCATTAGGTGATCAATATACAGTCATACAAAACTCTAGATAGTGAATTCATATCACTATGAGATCTGTATAAATTCCAGTTCGAGACGTATTAATCATCCTCTTAGACACGATATCTCTTAAAATAATTGCCTATTTTCATTTGTGCTTATACAAACAAAATATATGAAGTTTTTAATAATAATAGTTTAGTTTTAAAGAATAGCGATTACAATTCTGACATGTTTCATAAAAATAAGGATCTAAAGAGAAAGGATGCAACGAGCATCATTATGCGATACTACTTTTTGTAGTTACCCCCACCCCCGAAATGCTACGGATTAATTAAAATGTGCCTGAATCAGCAGAAACATTAATGGGATTTGTTGTTTCATATACATGAACCTCAAGGCGAACTTTAGTTATAGCAGAGAAAATGTGGCGTTTGACTTGGACTTTCGGAAATTTGATCTTATCTCCACCAATCCTGACTAGTATGTCAGAAGAATGTCACAAACATAGTCCATGCAGCGAAATCAGCCCACTACAGTACTAAGATCACGGAAAGTTCCAGCTGCAAGGAGCTATTCGAGATTACTAACAAGCTAATGTCAAGGAACAAATGTACACCACTTCCAACTACCTTCTCTCTAGTCGACCTTCCGGACCTGTTTGCAGATTTCTTACCTGACAAAGTACAAACCATCAGAGATAAACTTGACAACACAATTTCAGTTGACTCATCGTCACCATACAGTTGCGATACAGAATTTCAGCGGCAACCGTTAGCAGCATTTGAACCTGTCTCTATGGATTTAGTACGTACAATCGTGATGAAGAGTGCACCAAAGTCATGTGAACTTGATCCGATTCCGACATCACTGCTGCTTGAGTGCTTAGATCCAATATTGCCTTCACTAACTGGTGTTATTAATACCTCTCTCTCATCCGGGGAATTTCCATCATTTTTCAAAACTGCCATTGTAAAGCCTCTGCTGAAGAAACCAACACTCGACCATAACGATTTAAAGAACTACCGCTCAGTTTCTAATCTTCCATTCATGTCAAAAATCTTAGAAAAAGTTGTTCTATCCCAACTTGTATCTCATCTGAATTTAAACAGTCTTTTTAGCAATGTACAGTCTACATATCGCCCTTGCCACAGTACTGAAACTACTCTTCTGAAAGTAGTTAATGACCTTCTCTCTGCTTTGGACAGCGGAAAGATTACAGTCCTCACTCTCCTTGACTTGTCTGCAGCATTTGACACAATAAACCTTGATATATTACTTCACCGTCTCCAGCATGTATTTGGCATTCACAAATTGTGTCCGCAAATGGAAGACACTCCAGCCCAGTTGTTCTATGTTGTGGTGTTCCACAGGGGTCTGTTCTTGAACCTGTTCTCTTCATTATATACACTCAGCCACTCTCAAGTGCCATAGATCATCATCCAGTGTCTCACCAATTGTATGCTGATGACACACAAATATACAAATCTAACCATCCAAATGAAGTTGAAGCTACCATCCAAGGCGTAGAGTGGTGTATTTCCGATGTGAAATCATGGATGACATGTAATAAGCTGCAGATGAATGATGATAAAACTGAAGCCATTCTGACTACAACACAAAGACTTTCTCATTCACATCCTTTACCTCACACAATAAATATCGGCAACACCAACATTAAATTTACACAGTCAGTACGAAACCTCGGTGTTACTCTCCACAGTACTCTCTCATTGCACCAACATGTCATGGACATATGCAAGGCTGCATATCTTGTGCTGAGACGCATCAGCTCCATTCTCAAGCATCTTTCAGCTGATGCCACTAAAACACATGTGTGTTCCTTAGTACTTTCAAGACTGGACTATTGTAACTCAATTCTGTCTGGTTCGTCTCAATATCTACTTCAGAAACTTCAAAAAGTTCAAAACACAGCTTCTCGGATCATCCTTAGAGTACCACGATCAGAGCACGCCTCCCCCTGCTCTGTACCCTACACTGGCTATCCATTCGATCCAGAATTAAAGACAAAACTTGTTCTCTGTGCTACGTTTCACTGACGGGCTCCAGTCTAACATACTTATCTGACCTCACCCATGTGTACACACCAGCAAGATACTTACTCTCCTCTTCTGACACTCGTATTCTCATTATTCCCACTATGAAAATGAAATCATATGGACAACGTTCTTTTGCATACAAGGGCCCAGCAACGTGGAACGAATTGCCCACTCAACTTAGACATAAAGACACAGTGATCTCATTCAAGAGCGCTTTTAAAACTCACCTATTTCAAATGCAAGAACAGACTTAAAGACCTAATAATGTTTCCTTACCTTAAATATTTACAGCACGTTTTCTGCTTTCTAATTTCGTGGTGTTTGTTTTTATTTTTGTAATCTTATCATTATATATGTTTTTTAAGTGTTGTCAAATGTTGTAAAGCACTTAGAGCTTCTAAAGATTAGGCGCTATACAAAGTCCTCATTATTATTATTATTATTATTATTATTATTAGTAGTAGTAGTAGTAGTAGTAGTAGTAGTAGTAGTACAAGAAAATTTATTCTAATGTGTGTGAAACTTTCAAGACATATTGCTTCATGTAAAAAAAAAATAGAAAATTATTCTTTAAGCATTTAATCCCAGCAACTGTTTATGCAAATTTAGTTACGGTTTAAAACTGGGACCTGTGTCTAACAGCTAGGACTGACGCAAAAAATCATCATCCAGGGTCCTGTGTCTAACAGCTGGGATTAACGCACAAAATCATCATCACCCGGGACCTGTATCTAACATCTAGGACAAACATGCTGAATCATCATCTTTTTCCATTTCTGTAAACCTAAGGGCACAGGTTTATTTAAGATTTCACTCCATAAACGTTTCTTCAAATTTTACGTTTTCCGATGCTTTATAAGGTTTAGATCATTATTAACTGTAGCGATATAAAGTTCTGATTATCAGCTAAATCTGAGCATAATCTAGCGTGCATATTTATGAGCTCAATTTCGCGGCCGGTGATTTTCTTCATTGAATTTCACTATGTTAACGCTATCGCGTTTGAATAAAAACATATCTCGCAATGTTATTAATTGCTGTTCGCACCTAATGCATGTTTTTCATTTCACAGATTATCTGTGTTGATTGGAAATCTTGCTGTTGGTGCATACATTTTAAATTGGTATGTATTCCATGGGTCTACGTGAGCTAACGCTCCTAATAATAGGAAAAAGTACGAGCATATTTTGAAGGGACGATTCTCAGAGTCGCCTGTATTATGAAAATCTTCATATTTACACCCGTCTAATAAGGTAAACAGAGATATATGTATGAGAAGGGGGTCTACCATTATTTTGAGCTTGGGTACCTATCTACATTCCTGGTGGGCGACTAATTATAACTTTATAACATCTTTCACAGTGATAATGAGTTTTCTTCCAAGGGAAGACATACAAATTCTGATTATAAATCCTATTAAAATTTAAAATATTTACAGATATATATCACCACTGTTTGACAAGTATGTATTACTTTTGAAACTAGCATGTACAAAATATATTTGCGAAACATACGTCATCCAGTGGTAGCTCATATGCATACGCATATATCGTTGATCTTCTGGGGACAATAAATGGGCAATACAAACTATATGGTTTTTCATTTCTTATATTTTCATACCTTTTAATATTCCTTTCAATAGTACCGAGATAACATAATGAACGCGTACAATAATGGCTCGCATAAATTCATTATACGAAATATGTCACAAGAGGTAACTAAGTTATATGCTGTCGCCTAAAGGCGACCTGTCTACCTACCGATCTATCTCTGTATGTGAGTAGTGTAGTGGGATAGTATACGGACAATGGGAATTAGCATTACAGACCCCCGCCTGGGACTGTATACGGACAAGATTTATACGGACAAAAAATCACCCTGGGACTGTATACGGACAATGGGAATTTTGTATAGCGACTACCACACCCTGGGACTGTATACCTACAATGGGAATTTTGTATAGGGACAAAAGCAATGGAACAGGTAGGGTGACGTCACGGTACTGGACACTTGCAACAATGTAGCAAGTACCGTGACGTCATGCCACCTGTGTCATTCCTATATAAAGTTTGAATCATTCGCGTCCGTGTTTGTGGATATTATAATATTATACCCAAATTATACAACTGACTAAAAAAATTTTAGATAAGAGAATAATGTTTTTGTGAGTTAAAAGATAAATTATACAATCGAATAAATTTTTTTAGGCAAGAAAGAATAAATCTTTTCGAGGCAGTGGAGTGGCCCTGAAATTGGCCTTTGGTTTTCTTCTTTGTCTTCTTCTAAGTTCTTCTATTCCATCACCAACTTCTTATTTTCTGTCCTACACGTTTTTTCTTCTTCTCATTCTTTTTCTCCTCCTGTTTTTCCTTCTCCTCCTCCTTTTCCTGTTTCTTCCTTTTTTCATTTTCTTCTTCTTCTATTTTTTCGTTCCACTCCCTCATCCTCCTTTTGTCTTCTAAATCTTCCTTTTCGTCCTTTTCAATTCTAATCATCTCATTTAATATCTCCTTTCCTCTCTTTAAATTGTTGATTTCCATAGCCAATCTGTGCGGGCTATAAGCCCCAAGTTGCATTCTAAGCAGCATCTCCTCCACCATGCCTAGTGTGTCTACCACCTCCTGCAATCTTATCATTCTCTCCATGTTGCTAGCCATTTTTTATATTCAGCGTTGAATGGTGCGAATGACGAACGCTATGTTTTTATATACTTCAAGCACGGACGTGAACGAAAACATCCCTTACACTCACTTCACATATTATTTACTATCCACACCAACGAATGCGAATGCATAAAACACACACCTATTTACTATCCACACCAACGAATGCGAATGCATAAAACACACACCTATTTACTATCCACACCAACGAATGCGAATGCATAAAACATACCATATTTATTATCCTCACCAATGAATGAGAAAGCATAAAACACACCTATTTACTATCCACACTAACGAACGAGAATGCATAAAACACACCATATTTACTATCCTCACCAACGAACGAGAATGCATAAAACATACACACTATACTATCCTCACAAACGAATGCGAAAGCAAACACACACACACACACACACACACACACACACACACACATACACACACACACACACACATCAGTAAAGAAGTGAGTGTTTATAGTCACACTACTTCACATTCACACCAAATGGCAAATTGAATAGTGTCCCTTTTCTAGAGATCTGGTTAGCCCTGAGAAGGGCTGTTTTTCTAACTCCAAATGCACCTGGTTAATGGTGACACCTTCTAGGTCGGGCACCACACACACAACGTCTGCTCCAGTCATTCTCCCAATTGATTTGTCTTCTTGGAAGTGCAAAGGAGGGTTTGACTGGCCTCATCATCCCAGTTTTCACTCTAAGGGATGGTGAAGACTTCCATCTGTCTTCTATTCTGCAGCCGGGGATGATGTTGCTGACGCTACGGCTCCCACTCTTGCCGCTGTCTCTCCAACCCCTCCATAATCTCCTCCCAGTTTTCCATCTGGGAGACAGCGACCATTGGTACTGGTGGTAGTGGTTGTGGTTGTGGCTGTAGCTGACGTGCAGCTGGTAGTGTATGTGGAGGTGTCCTCACCTCAGGCTTCACCTCACACTTAGGCCACATTATCAGGTGTGGCAGGATCCTTTCCTTCTTCTCTTTCTTCTTTATCCTCTTCTCTTCCTCCTCTTTCATTCTGGATTCCTCCTGTATTGTCTCCTTAGTCAGCTCGTCTAAAATATGTCTGGCATACTCCAGGTACATTTGGAGTTCCAACAATTTACTTATTCTGCTCATTATTTATAGTTGTCTCGTTGACGATGGGTAGCCAGACTGACGATCGCTGCGATTTATATACTTGAAGCACGGACGTGAAGGTAAACATCCCCTAACACCAAACTTTACCATCACATCAAACGCGCGGACCTAAAAGAAGCCCTCACGTTGACTTTTTACTTACAAACACAGACATGCACGATTTGACAAGACAGAGAAAGTTAAGTGCTTATAGACACACTTCTTTATTTAAACACACACACACACACACACACACACACACACACACACACACACACACACACACACACACACACACACACACAGAAATTTGTTTGGGCCATTTGAATTAGTTTGTCTTTTCGAGAGTATTGGGGTAGCCCTGAAAAGGGCTGTTTGTTTATTGACGGGGAGTGATGGCAATCTTTTTAACTGTCTAAGATTGCGTCCCCGTCTGGCAGCAGGCTTTCCTATACGATACGGTCTGCTTCTGCGGAAAGAGAAGGAGAACCCTTTGGTGTCCACACGGCAGTCGGCAAAACCTCTGTCTGGTTCTTGTAGCTGCTGCTGCTGTTGCTGCTGTTGTTGTTGTTGTTGCTGTTCTCTCTGCTTCTGAAGTCTGTACTTCTCTGTCCATTCTTCTTGTTCTTTCTTGATTTCCTCTCTGAAGACCTCTTCTATCAGTTCTTGGGCTATGGATAACATCCTGACATTCTCTATCTCTTCAGGCTTAGGTATCAGGTTTAGCCTGACACGATGTAAATTGACGTAAGCTTCGTTCAGCTTCGCTAGTCCGGAAGGCATGTTCATAGGTTGACGAGTCAACAGTGGATGACCAGACTGGAGACCAACCCGCGATAGAAAACATCCCTACTCGGTTTTAGTGTCGGAACGTTATGATAGCGAATGTCATGGTGAGGGATAGAAAGAAAGTCAAAGAGCATATATTCACAGTGCTTTTTGAAAACAAACAACAGACACATTTTTTTTCTTCAAAACACAACATTTTTTATTCAACCAACAACTAACCACTAACAAGTAACAATAACATCAAACAAATTATTTTTGACAAGGTTGACAACGTTGTGAAATCATATGAGATTTCCATTGATGGAAGTCATGAGGCCATTGATGTACACTATGTTTCCTAGCTAAAGACAAAAGATAGCCATAATGGTCACAAAACCATCGATCTACTTTCTCATCATTTCTAGAAGAGTGACGATCAAAATAAGTCACTAAATGTTCTAAAGGATATCCAAGACTGCGTTAATGAAGAAAATACACACAATATTGTCACACATCATGGAATCTGTGCCTTGTAATTTCACATTATTGAATCGTGTCGTGTGGGCATTTCTTCCCATAAAGTCAATGATATGGTCTTCCAAAGGGGGTAATCCATACGAATCAAAATATTCCACACAATCCTCTTGAGGGAAGTAGACGGCAAACCAGTGAGTTCCTGGGAGATGACTTTCGTCCGTGTTGATGACATAAGCTTGATGGTCTTGAGGTTTGCGATGAGGTAGTTCATCTTTAGCGCACACGACAGGATTCCAAGAAGCAGTATACGAACTATTGTTCCAAAGGTAATAAAGTTCCCAGGTATCCATTTTTTTGTTGTGTTGTTTTTTTCACAGGTAATGATAAATCTTCAATTCAGTTCTGACTTTTTGTTTGAAACGCTATGTCAAGTAGCCGTTTCTTCGCCTTGTCCCCGCACTCTGCGCTAAGACAGCTTCGATACGATAGATCTCTAGAGTAGTCAATGGAGGGCAGGAATGATCACGCAAGCCTTTATACCACTCATGCAACACTGCTTCTTCCGAGATGAGACTCAAAGCGTCGTCCAGATACTCGTCCAATTTTTCTTCTTGACTCATCATCATACATTTATCGTGTTGAATTTGACTGGGATGATCGTTTTGACATCCATAACAATATTTCTTACTCAATTCCGTAATTGTATCCGCCAGGTGTTAGCAAAACAGGACACTAAATGTTGTTCTTGTTCTGGCCATCTGGACGTGACCACTACCTCGTTCTCTTTGTCTTGGTCTTGCGGTTCTGTTTTCACGCTATCATCCCATTCCATGTCCAAAGATTCTCTATCGTTCAGTAAGAGATAGCAGTCTTCCATCGTTTCGAATAGTCTAGAATGACTTCTCTCAAACTGTTGATTTCTATGGTATTATCGATTTCGGCATACAAGATGACGTTGACCGTCTCGGTGAGAGCTTCTGCAAACTGAAGTTCCACACGCAGTTGACCGGATTTTATAGGGTGGAAATGTCCCTCGTCGCTGCCTTGGCTGGAGTGAAATCAAAGGCCCACAAAGTGTAACCTCCGACATAATCTTCGTACTAAATACCGTGACTGGTGTTGGTTCCTAGTTGGCCGGTAGCTTAGTACAAGGACAAGTATGATCTCAAGTAATTCTTCTGGACAAAGTTAGGTTCGAAGGCTCTGGTACACAAGGTCTTGCCATCGCGACTGACTTCGATCTTGGACACTCTGTAGTGCTTAAACTGGAAAGGATTTTGATCGTGGGCTCCGTTGCGGGCTGCATTACTGACGATGCCAACGATTAAACGTTTGGGGAACTGTCCTTGGAACAGATTATCTTCGATCTTGGATCGGAGTCCAGCAGCAATAGTGAACGTTTTCACTTCTACACGTCGTATCGGATACTTGGCGGTCGATCTGCTCAATGTTTGACTGATTTCGTTTCCCGCTTTATGTAACACTTCTACGCGACGCACGTAAAGTCTGGCTTCTTGGATGATGGTTTTGTACTCGTTGGCATGAGCCATCAAATGGAAAGCGACACTGCTGAGATTGAGTCTCAGGCGAATATCCACTCCGTTCAGCAAATACTTGTCTTGCAACCACATGTCCAAATGCAAGCGATCCATCAGTTCTAAACTACGACCTTGCAGGATTTTCCTTCGACGGTTGGTAAAACCCACATTGTGAGGATTGTCATCGGCTGTCAGGGCTGTGTCGTTAAACGTGTCTTCACCTGCGGTGTCAGGTTTCCATACCACGCAAGCATCCAGATGAGTGTTCTTGGCCTCTTTTCCGTACGTCAAGAGATTTTCTAGGTACGTTCGGTAAGGGTAAGTATCCATACTGCTGCTGACCAGTTTGTTATTCAAGTACAAATCCACTTCGATGAACAAGGAATGCATGAAATTGTTGACGGGAGCTACTCTTTCATCGGCTCCCGGATTGGTGTTGTTGGTTTTGATCACTTTGAGTTTCAGATACAAGTAACTGCTATTCAGATCGATGTAATCTTCGGGTTGTCCTTTGATTTCAAACTCGATGGGAGCTGAATCCTTCAAAGAGGAGACGGGATGAAATTCTACCCATTGGGATTCTTCCATCGTCATCATGGTGGGTGGCATGGCAAACAGATCCAGTTCCGACTTGGAACAAGCACAAGACTCTCGGTGCATCATTTTCTTTTTTAATAATCAAAAACGTCTAACTCTCGGACAGTTTTTCTTTTCTTAGTTTTTCTAGCTCTAGGGGCGTGAAGTCCTCTCAAGGGGTGTTTTCGTCGTCTTTTTCTGCCTTGTCCTTGCTGTGGTGTCAGGGAAGCAGGAATGCCTGACTCGGCATTGCCCAGGACATTTATAGGAGTTTCTCGTCGGCCCAAAATGTCTTTGCCCGTTTGAAGCAAGACATTTATGCCTGCTCTCAAGAAAGCTTCTTTATGATTTTGTTTGTCAATGATGACATTTTGGAGAAATTCTTTGCCGTGCGTCAACGCGGCATCTTTCAAGGCGTGCAATCCCTGTGTCACCATCGGTTTCAAAACTGGAGCCACTTTACGAAAGGCTGATTTTAGCATATCACCTAAACCATGCCCTCGCTGTCGAGCGACTCCTTGGTACACAGGATACATGACTGACAAATGGTTAGAGTAATCATTTTCGAAAATGGAGATTCACTGTGACTTTCCTTTTGGTGAATGAAATATTTTGTCCCAGATCTCCTTTTATAGTAATGTTGACAGTGTCGAAATACGACTTACTGACGGGTAAATAGTAAGGATGTACAAATTCGCGGTGAATATGATAGGTGTTTTCACCTTCCTCGTCAGCAGCCGTAGCAGAATCCACTTTGAAAGGAATGACACGCAGTAACGGTACGGAGGTGTGTCCCACCACGTTGTACTCCACCACATCGGAATACACAAACATCAAATTCAGTCCTTGGTTCATTTTTACAGGGAATCAAAAATATTTCGCAAAATCCAAGTTACTGGTCATGGCTGGTATTTGGTTTTTCATCTTGATCAACTTGGTGTCTCCACACAAAATGTCATACAATTCAGGTCAAAATGTAATGGCCAATACTTTGTCCTCTGAAAATTTCATCATTAGGCGACGAGCTATTTTGTGATACTCGATCGTGACACTTCTTCTGGCTTTCTCCAAGGCTTTACCAAACATGAAATTGAACCTGTCATGAATGGCGTTCACCAAATGTTGACCACTAAAATAATAGCCCGCAGGAATTGTCAACAGATAAGTGGCTCGTTTAGTTTTGGGGTCTTGTGATTTCTTAAAGTCAGCTACACTGGCCCGTTCATCCATGGCTTGTTGCAATTGTTCGTCATAAACTTCTACCGTAAAAGTGTTTTCATTTTCGACGATGTTTTTGATTTGTGTAGGGTGAATCATTTCGACCAAAGCCACTTCCCAATGGGCTTCGTGATCCAGTTGGATGGCTTGAGGTAATCTGGCCGAGAAACAGCACAAAGTGTTATTGGGAAACACCTCCATGGAACTGTCACTGGGTAACGTTAAGTAAAATTGGTTGTTCATAATTCCACATTTCTAGTGTCCGAGGAGTCACTGGAAGTCAGAGGAGTGTAAAAAAGAGGATGGTTAGGGTGACTGTTGGAAGGGGGACTAACGTTGGACACAAGACTCCCGTTGTTGTTTCCGTTCGAGGAATATTTCAGAGACGGATTGGGAAGAAGGTAACCAATGGAACTGCTAAGTAAAATGGTCCACAATTGTTTGTCTCCTTGTTGCAAACTCAAATTGGCAATGGCAGCACCGATGACACAATACACCACAAAGATTAGGCAGTTAAAGACGACTTGCGTTTTAGGCACACGTTCTCCACACCACACCCACAAGGGTTGCTTTTGTAGATCTTGCAGAGAAGAATGGTCACTGCAGTAGCTGAGGCTGTGTTGAAGGGCATGATGGTCACTTCTTTTTATAGTCGATGAGTTGCGAAGCGTCGATCCAAGAGCCAAAACTGGGAGGATATCCTTTCCAATGTACTTTGACTTCTTTGACACGTCGTTTTCCCACTTTACGAGTTCTTCGATCGAGAATGCTTTCTATCTCGTACACGTCGTCTTCTTTTTTGGTCACACGTTGTAACTCGGGCAAGTAAAAGGTTCCTTTTAACACTTCCCCGTTCATGTCTTCCAATTTATAGACAGAAGGATAACGGCCACGCACTTGTTCAGTGACACGAAACAATTCAGTGGTCCAGTTGGGTAAGTAACCTTTGTCGAAAGTGCGTTTTGTTTTGCCAATGCGCACCCAATCTCCTGATGCCAACACTCCACCTTTCTTGGGGACAGTCACTGTTGGGGACGTACCAAACAGACGCTCGAAGACGGTCACTTCGTTGTCAGCAGTCACTTCTTGGGTGGCACGCCCAATGCTCCGATGATAAGATTGGTTGTACGATTGGACAAATTGTGGCAAGACGTCGATATACTTGAGAGTGTGTTGATGCGTAAAATATTTCCACATGCGTTCTTTCATGGTGCGTTGAAAACGTTCCACAATGCTGGCTTTGGTTTCGGGATTCTCGGTGGTGAAAAAATGAATGTCACGTTTCTTCAATTCTTTTTGGAAAGCTTGGTTCAGAAATTCGGTGCCTTTGTCGGTTTGCCATCGAAGAGGGTGACGACCGCTTTGTTTCAACATCAGTTTGAATGCTCGCACTAACTCACTGCTCGATTTGGAAGTCAATGGTACGACCCAAGCAAATTTGGAAAAGAGGTCGATGATACAAATCAGATATTTGTAGCCACGATTGTAGGTGGCCAAATGAGAGACATCGGCTAAATCGGCTTGCCATTGATGATCGATACCCCCCAGTTGGGTGCGACTTCTGGAAAATTTTCGTCGAATGGGTTTGTGTAAGGTGTACGTGGCTTGTTCTTGTAACCATCGTTGTACATGAGGTAAACGGATACTTTTCAATCGAGTTTAGGCAGCACGATACAATTTCTAATCTCCTCCGTAACCTACGGGATGGGCTGGATCGTTGTAAATGCTGGCTAACACCTTCTCCATGTTTTTAATAAGTGATCCAATCTTCACTGATGCTACTCTTGTCTTTCTGTGGTATTTTCTTGGTTTGTGATGCTTTGCCTGTCCGACGAGCAATAGGTTTTGAGGAAGACGGTGTTTGAACAAGGGTAATCAGTTCTTGCTTCACGTCTGTCTTGGCTTTCGTTTTCTCTTCTGAGGATGAAGGAGTAGTATCATCCTTTTAATCCAACCAATTCTGGATGTAGGTGGTGTTGTTAACTTGCGTACTTTTTCTGGTGGAGTTTGAAGCTCTTCTTCTTTCTGTCTTGATCACTGGGACTAGTGGTGGTGGACTTTCTGTCTTGACCATTGGAGGTGGTAGTGGTGGTGATGGACTTTTCATCAGGGCCTTAAAATCTTTCAGAGTGGGTTGAGCTGTTTCGTCTAAAGCTTTTTGGTGAAAGAGTTTCAGTCGTTGTAACAACTCACCGTTGCGATTTTTCCGTTTCTGACAAATCGCTGCGATCCATCAACGATTGCAATTCGTGTTGTAACTGGGACATTTCGGTCAAATGAGGATTGAGAGGCAAATGAGGGGTTCGTTGTTCTTGCCAACGATAGTATTCCATCCATCGTTTGTAAGGCACTAAAGCCATTTTCGTCCTTCCATCGGATTTCAAGGATCACGTCTGAGATCTTTTGACTCCAAAGGTCCCTTTTATCTTCTTGGACCTTTTTATCTCCATCCTCCCAGGATGTTTCCCAATTCTCCTTTCAGCAAGGGTCCTCCTATTGTTCCCATTACTCCTTTCAGCAACATGAGCAAAAAAGGTAAAATTCCTCCGTGTTGCACCAACATCTTTTTCTTTTGACCAATGGGTATTTTCTTTTGGACCATTTGGTGAAGAACGTGTCGATGTTTGGCTAAGCATTCTTTCTGGTGTTTAGACAAAGGTATTGTGCTTTTCTAGACATCCAGACAACATTCGCACACGGTATCGATGACGTCTTTGGAGGTAGTTTGAATCAGTTTTTTTCGCATGGCTGGAGGAGCTTTGGACAGGACGGACAACATGTCCCAATGTTTGGCTAAACGAGGTGGCAGTCCTTTCCTTTTTCCTTTTCCTTTTCCTTTTTGGACAGAAGAACGACGATGGTGACGGTGTGCACGTCTTGGAGGGGACATCTTTGGGCGTTGAGCAGCACAAAACACTGATCTCTATCGTTTGCCTCAGGTCTTTTTTATACTAGAATGCGACGCCACTGATTGTCTTTACGTCGTATCAACTTGATGACAGGCAACACACGTCGTGGAGGAGTTCGCAACGGACTAAATCGGGACAGTTCTTGCTTAGACAAATCCAGTAAACTCTGTAACACACCCGTTCTCTCTTGGACTTTGATTTTGGGGGTAGGTACTTTGTGAGCAGCTGCCACTGCCGCTAAAGAGGAAGAGGGTGTCACCGCTGGAGAAGTTTTTGGAGACGCTCTCTTGCGGGTTGAAGCTGTTTTCTGTGGACTTTTCTTTTTCTTTTCTGAGGCTGTAACCTGGTCTTGACACCGTTGCTCTCTTTCTTTTTCTTCTGGGTACGTTTGGGTGTGGCTTTTTTCTTGGGGATGACATTGGGATCATTAGGATCCCATTTAAAGAGTGAACGAATGATGACACCTCCTAGAGAACCGCTACCTCCAGGTTTCAAAATGATTTGCTTTTTGGTTTGAGTGGCGATGCGAGGATCGGCTAGCTGCGTTAAGGCGACTTTGTTTCTCTCAAAAAAAAACGTTTGGTTTGATGTGGAATTTGAATGATGCCTTGCAGTAATTGACGTACTGTCACCGTAAACCATCGTAAGACTTTTTTGAGACTAGCTTCTAAGACACGAGCACGTATTTGTGGATTTTCTTCGCGACTGACACCGTACAAGGCACGAATCAATTTGATGGGAAGATGAGACTGAAGGGACGTCATGTTGACGATGTGTGAGACAGAGCCAAGTGACAGAGGTTTTTATAGACTTTTTTTGGTGATTGTGATTAAGTCGACGAAGGGGACGTGTACACGACAGGCCCTCCGTCTTGGCACCAGTGGTGAAACAGATGGGTACGAAATCGCAAATAATCGGGAGTGGTGTTTTTTTTTGGAATGGCCTTTCGGGGATGTCGATCACGGTCCTGTCATGAAGAGAGTGGTTTTCCTCGGTCACGACTTCTTCTTCTGGCACTGTCACTAACAGTGGTTTAAAAGTTACTTTTTTCACTGAACGTTTTAATTTTTTAGGATTACAAATCTTTAGCATAGTGTGCCATTCCTTTTGTCCATGCCTCAAACCCCCAACTTTTCCAGTCATGTTCATCTTTCCAGTGAGGGTGCAAGTCACAAGCTACACACACGTCGTCGTAAACATCTTCAGTGCCTAAAAGTTGACGAATCTTGTTTTCCCGTAGTAGAAGAAAGCGCAAAGCTTTGAGCAGAATGAGTCTCTCGTGTACATTTAAAGGGGCCACTTTCATGCTTTTTGGAGTGGTATGTACTGTTCGTAAAGAGTCCACAAGGAATCGGCTGGTAAACGAAATCCCAGAAAGCAAGTCACTAAGACACACACTACACGTTGACCCCAATTCAATGGACACAGTTCTCGTAATAGACGATCGTAATCCTCCACCGTTTGAATAGTGTCATTGATTTCCTTCCACGGAATCTGTTGTATCACGAATGATAAAGGTCGTGGTATAGTAGTCTGTTTTTATACCCTCTTTGGTGTAAGGTAATAAGTGTACTTTTTGAATAGCCTCGATTTTATTTTAGTACCGTACCAAAAATGTTTAGTCACTAACTCACACAACACACGTCGCACAGAAGTTTCCTCTTGAACTAGAAAGAATTGTTCTTGTAAAGATTTGTTGTAATCCTCTAACTCGTCCGTTGGAATTCGGTGTATTAGGATCACCTTGTAAGTTGAATGAGTGGCATCCAAATATTTATGAATTTCAAGCGATTCATCAATGTCTGACCACTGGAACACTTTCATCAGAATCAGTCCTCTTATAGCATTTAGGTACCAGTGGTTCAAACATCGGTGACGTAACGGATGCAATGGTTCTTTGCGTTTCACTTGTATTTTGACGAACTCGCGGTAAATGCGTTCTCTCAATTCTACAGGCAAACCACGAATATTCTCTTGTAAAGAATCCATAACCATGTCAGTCAAACACTTCTCCTATAGCGAAAGTAATGAACGTAGTGAGTAATTTCTGACCACTGCCATTCCAGGAAACGGTCAAGAATGTCAATAAAATCTTCAAATGTAAACGGTCTAAAGCGAAATGGTAGGAACAACGCACCCTTGATCCAGAGAAATCGGACTTGTTTGTTGACTTTTGTCAATTTCCTCTTGTGAATTTCTCGACACAAAAGTTCTACAGTCACTAATTGAGATTTGGCTCTGGAAAGTCCCTGCCAAATTTCCTTGTAGATCTTCTCTTGCAATTCGTTTGGTAATCTTTGAATATTATTTTTTACATCATGGGGTTTAAATACTTGTCTAGGGGTTGTCCAATGTTTGACTCCTAGCCAAGCAGCTTGTTTCTTAAACGACATGGTATGTCCACTTCAATGACGAGGTCCCACTAAAGGTAGGTAGTGACAATCTGGAGACCATCGAGCATGTTCCAGGTAAGCGCAATCTTTCTTCTCCCACTGGTGAAGTGACACACCGCAACTGAAGCACTTGACTTTATCCCCTTTGCCCAAGTAGATAAATCCAGCTCTAGCTAATTCTTCGGGGGTATGTCCTCCCAGATATTTTGGCCATTTTCCTCGGATGGTTTGGATCCGACTTTCAAAGTCGCAGTATTCAGGCAAACGCAAAGGGAACGAATATTCGTCTTTCATAGGTTCATTTCGATGAGGGTATGGTGTTATATGCAGGAGTTTTCTCAGTTTTACATGATATCCGTGGGGTGGTAGCCGCATGGTTTCATAAGGATGACATCCACCATGAACACCAGTAAAGTGAAAAGGTGTACGATAACGAGTGGCATCGCTTTTGCATCCATCAGGTTTGACACGCACAGCATCAATTTCCATGGTAGGTACAGTCGTAGCAAAATTTCCAAGATGTGGTACTGAATCGCTAAGGTAAGTATCGCACTCGAGCTTGCTCTTGCTTGAAACTTGCTGTTTGAAAGGATTCATCTTTCTCGCTAGGCAATGATAGTCACAATGAACTATCGGTCTTGAACTTTGTCCTTTTTTAAATGGTGGCCGATATCGTCGTGACCGTACGGTAAATTAAAGTGATTGGAAAGCCGAACTCGCTTCTGGTACACTATTTGATAGACTTTTTCCAAGGGCTAACGATTTGGTGTGTGGGTAAACGTACAATCTTGTGCGGTTCGTGGGTGGTCATTTTTTTTAAATTTCCATCCTGTCCAGACTGCAAGGCTTCTGTCAAGACACCAAAGTTCACCAGTCGACTGGTGCGATAATTGAGAGTCAATCCTTTCACTTTACACTCCGTGTGTACTTCTCCTTGAGGGTTACGGTATTCGTAGCCGTAATTTTTGGGACCGCCACTTGCAAAACTTAGAATCTTGTTGTCTGGATGCTCGTCCCTCCAGGCTCCTAAACGGTCTCCTTCGATGACAGGGTGACGTTGACCAAGGCGATCGATGTAAATGCAACTGTCCGTGTCAAAATACAGCACACGATCTCCTAACAGTTCTAAAGCTTCGTACAGTTTCAAGCGACCATGGGATGTCACGTAAGCCGCAATGATGACATTTCAAAATTCGTCGGCTTCTACAAAGTCCAGTTCTTCTTCGTAATTGACTAAGATCAAGTCTTCACGAAGGACGTCCACGTTTTTCATGTATTTAGTTTTGTCGTGAATCATCGGGAAGTAGCGAGAAGGTTCTGTCAAATACTCCGTCTTGGGTAAACACGGTCGTTGTGCCATTGTGCCCCACAAGCAATTTAACATCACTTTGGCAAACGATCGCCTTCCTTCATTTTTCTCGATGTGGTCTAAAGTGATCCCTTCCTGCTCCCAGTATTTGTCTATGAATTTATTTTGGTCTTCGGGAGTGTGGCTGCAGGAAGGATAGCCGCTGGCTTCTTGTTTCAGTTTCAAAAAGGCATTCACGTAGTCTGCAAAAATGACTTTTTGAGTCTCGTCGCCCTTGTGGTATATTTCTGTCTTGGGAAAGTGGTAAATTTCGTACACTTCTAACAGTTGGTATCCCAGATCCAGAGCTTTGAACAATTCCACGCTGACCCACGTTCCTGTCAAGGCGCGTTCTTCCTGAGTGTGCTGACAAGGTCGGTCTTGGTTGCACGTTTCGGCACAAATACGGCACAAGGGAAACATCAGTTTTCCTTGGCAATGATGAGGTAAACGGGATGGTACAAGTACGTGGGAGGCAAAACTTTACACTTGATCAACCCTTAGTATTGGCGAATGTTGTCCACGTCGATGTGTTCCGTCAGCAATTGCGGGTGCCCTGCAGGAAAGTGACAATATTTGCATACGTACGGATACAGAGAACACACGTCCAAATATTTGATTTCTTCTCCTTTCTCCTTGTCGGCTTGGTACAGCAAACAGGTGGCATTCGTCCGTCCTCCGTACAAACTGTTCCTTGGGTTCGGTGGGTCCACCAGCTTGTAACAGTCCACGATACGCTTAAACTGGGGATCGGTTTTCAATCGCTGATCGTACTCGTGTTCCCACATTTCTACCACTTGGTATCCTTGCTGTTTTAACTTCAAGTGCCGCTGACAAGTGGCCTAGTACAAGTCTTCCATGTCCGTTGTAAAAACTGATTTTTAGTGTTACGTTGAGGGTAGCAGATAGGACATCCGTGAAATAAGCACCCGTTAAACTCTTGGGGTTTTCTAAGTTCCCAGCCTTCCACTGAATACCTTCCGATGGTCTTTTCGCCTCCTCCGTTGCGAGCATGTTGGATCCATTTGTCTTCCTTGTGACACAAGTAATGTAACCAGCGTAGGGCTTTGACCGAGTATTGACGTTTGACAAAATTGGTTGTTTGAGGACTGATGACAGCCAGGGTGTTTTCGGGCATGAATCGTTGACGGTACACTAAGGAACACGCTTTGGCAATGGTGCAAGCTTCTTTCAAAGGGTAGATCCCATCGTGTTCCATGAACAGTTCTCGAAATTTTCCACAGCAACGCCGTAAAATGTCCATGTCGGAACGACAATATTTTAACATTTCTTCCTGAAAGTCGAAAGGGTCCGATGCGTGAGTCTGGTACCAAGCGTAGAAAGCTTCTCGTTGTTCGGTGCGCATGTTGTCGGGGTCGTAGTAGTGAGCCTCAGGCAAAGGGGGCAGAACGGTGTGTTGATTGGCTTCGGTATTGAAAAAGTGTGGAAAATAGCCATTGGCCATTTCTGTCATTCCAAATGTTTTAGGCATGCGACTCAAAGGCATGACCAAGTAACTCGTCGAATCTTTAAACTGTACTTGACCCACTTGCATGGAAATGATTTTGGCTCCGTTCAAAGTGACTTTCGGACGTTCGGTACTTTGTTCCGTATAGTATCTCAAAAGAAACTGTCCATCGTATCGGCTAGTGTGTTTGGTCCCGGAAAGATTTTTTCACGTCCTCCAGGAATCTTGCGACAGTGAGGGCAATGAGTAAAGATAGGCTCTTGGATGCACTTCTCACACGCTCGATGAGCCACGTAGAAATTAGGAATGTGAATGCCAGTCTCTTGCATGCATTCGAAATCGAAAAAGATGAAATGGCCTTTCTTCTGGTCATTATCTTCCTCTTCGTGTTTGGATTGGTATTTTTGAATGTAGCATTCGTGTTACAGGTCCATGATTTGGCGACAAAATGTGACATCGCTTCTTTCCTGAACAGACGTGCGCCTTGGCATTATTGGTACGTATGCCTTGTCCACAAGTAGGGCACAATCTCAGGAGTTGACAAGCACATTTCTGCTGTGAACCTTGCGTCTTTAGATGTTGTTGGTAACAGGTTGGACAGACAAACGTGCGCTGACAAGCTGGGCAATGCACTCGTTCCTGTCCTTGGTCTAGACAGGGCTTAGAGGCTAAACATCCCTCACATTTCGATCTACAATGCTTGTGTTGCTCTCGATTGTTATAACCATAGTCACATTTCTCACAGTAATAACCGTATCCCAGAAATGCAGTGATACTGGTAATGGCATCGAAATGTTCATCGTGATGATAGACGTGAATGTATTTTCCGTCTTTGAAATGTTTGCCTCGAAACAACAGAGGTCCGCGCACGTCTTGAGGGTGTACTTTCAAGGTGTAGCGTGGAGCCAAGACGTTTTGCAACTTTTGCATTTCAGGAATGCCACAGGGTGTGTCTTTGGAAAGGCCAGCTTGCTGTAACAGGAGTTCTGCTTCTCTTCGTTGTTTGGCTCGACTAAATTTTTGAATAGTTTTCCAGGCTCTTTTCCATGTCGTTCTTGTCTTCATACGTTCGTCCCACCATGATGGCAAGGGCTAAACACATCTGGTATTGAGGTTTGTTAATTTGAACGAGGCTACGCTTGATGCTGCGAAGATTGTCTACCAAGATCACCTTTTTTTTGCCATGTCCTGTCCCTTGGGGAAGAGACACGTGGGTCATGAACAGTGTCGCTTTTCCGTCGGTGATGTGAAACTTATCGTTGGATTGTTGTACGTGTTGAATCTTGTCCATGACTTTGGAAGGTGTCAATTCTGCTGGGCTGCTAAACTCGATCCAAACGGGTGACTTCAAACTGTCGTGATGAATAGAAAGTCTCAAGCGATCGTCTTCTTTGGCTTGACATTGCCGTTTCAGTGTGGTTAACAAAGAATCCCACACATCGGTGATGAACCCTTCTGCGTCGGACTTGAAATCTTTAAACTTCACCGCGTACGTGTAGGCCGTAGTTCTAAATTTTCTGGAGGCGCGTTTGTCCGTCTCTCGAATATGGTAGTACTTTTCAGGGTTTACTGATGGTAATGGACTTTGGTTTGGTGTAGACTCTCTAGGCCTAGATTCTGGCTCACTCATCTCATCTTCAAAATCGCTGGCATGAATTTGAGCCAAGACTTCAGCTTCTGTGCGAGGCGATAAATCACGTTTCTGCCTATTACTTTCTTCTCCTTTCTTTACGAAATGATGCGATCGTTTCATCTTGACTGCAAAAAGTCAAATTACTACATTTGAAACGCCATGGACCCCTATATATCCATGTCAGACCAGTGCATATATAAAGGGCTGGTGCCTTCCCTCTCAGTATTCATTTCGCTCTCAAGCCGACCAGCACGATGGAAGAACCCACACAAATTTAACTTCTGATTAGAGCTTTGCGAGGTGTCATACGAAAGTTTTCTTCAGACAAGCCGACGGACTACTCTCCCTCCTTTCGAGATAAAAGTCAAGATACTTGCTATATCTGCCAGAAGAAAGGGCATTGGGCTACAGAATGTCCAAAACGTCAAAAAAGCAAGACCAGTGTCAAAAGAGACAAAAGTCAGGATACCTGTTATCATTGTCAAGAGAGAAGACATTGGTCTTTAGACTGCCCTAAGAAACAACAGGAGCAGGAGGAGGAGGAAGAAGAGGTACCCTCGGCAAAAGAAGAACCCCGACACGTTCAGAAAGAGAAGATAGAAAAGTAAAGAAGAAGTGAAAAAAGTGAGGAAGAAGAGGAGGAGGAAAAAACTGTGAAAGTGAAGAAAATCATAAAACAGAGAGAGTGAAAGAAGAAAAAAGACACAGAAGAAGTCTATGAACTTTTTTAAAAAGTGTTATATTGTGTTGTGACATTGAATTGTAAATATTTGTACCAGAATAGACCAGACTGAAAAATACGTAAGTGTCTCCTGGTTTTGATTGTTTAGAATAATAAGGACCTACACTCATGCACTCACAACATGTACATCATAGGGTTAAACAAGGGATTTTGAGTTTTAATTGATTTTGGCAAAATGAATATTTTATCTCTTTTCGAAAGAAGTGAGTGGCCCTGAAAAGGACCGTTGGGTGTTGGTTTTTTTCTTAGAACAAACTCAGGAACGAGAAGCAATCCGCTTTAACTGCCTTAAGCCTTTGCCACGGCCAAGGCCTACGTGTGGACTTACTCCTGTCAATGATTTGGTAGAAATCACTAGGGGTGGTATCTCCGGTGTAGTAACAGGGTTAGGCTGTTTGGCTCGGGAAGGTCTTTTTCGCTTGGGTCGTAATAAAGAAGTCTGATACATTTGTTTCAGACTTCTTAACTCGGCCAAAATGTCCAAGAGTACCATTACCGTTTGACTTTCACTGTTCTCCTTCCTTCTCCTAGACTTTGTTTCTTCTCTGCTGCTTCTTCCTGTCGTTTCCTTCTTGTCTCTTCTTCTCCCTGTTGCTGTTCAAGGAGGAATGCTTGTTCTGCTTCTTTCTGCTGTAGCAAAAACTTCTCCAATTCTTCTTTCTGTCTCTGTTTAAAATCGTCGAAGTGTGGTAAAGAAGGAGAAATTAACGTAAGTGCTGGTATCGGAACAAATTCTTGTGAAGAAGAGAAAAAGATCTGCTTAATCCCAATTGAAATCAACCTCTTCTGGTAGTAGTCCTGTGTTGACTTTGGTAGCCACTGCTATGCCATCGCTTCTCGTCTCCAAAGCCGGTTCACCCCAATTCATTGTCTTCTTAGTTTCCGTCATGTTTCACAAAACAATGTCGCATCGATTCTATGAACACAGACGCTAGCGCACCTATATAGGGAATGTGACGTCACAGGTAACTCTCCTCAGATTGGAAGACAGACTCCGCGAAGTGACAGAATTTTGTAACGCGTGTTGGGATTGGTGCACAATTTCAATCCGTTTCGATCCGCTCTTTCACTATAAATAAACGCGGTTCACTTCATTCCATTCACCTGTTCTCGTCACAAAGATGTGGACCAACGTTGAATCGTCTACCCTCGTATCGTCGATGCTGTTCCGTACGGACTTACCTATGTATGTGAGAATCATGGAGAATCGTTAGGATCACCGAGACAAGCGTTTGGAAAAGAAGGACCTATGTGGAAAGACAAGGCTGTCTGAAGCGAGTCCTCATCTACGGTCCAGAAGTTAGACGAAGTTTAAGAAAGAGAAGAAGATCAGTGAGATGCCCTCTATGTTAACGGAGTGGTGTTAGCATAACAAACAACGGCCCTTTTCAGGGCCACTCCACTGCCTCGAAAAGATTTATTCTTTCTTGCCTAAAAAAATTTATTCGATTGTATAATTTATCTATTAACTCACAAAAACATTATTCTCTTATCTAAATTTTTTTTTAGTCAGTTGTATAATTTGGGTATAATATTATAATATCCACAAACACGGACGCGAATGATTCAAACTTTATATAGAAATGACATAGGTGGCATGACGTCACGGTACTTGCTACATACTATTCACAAACACGGACGCGAATGATTCAATCTTTATATAGAAATGACACAGGTGGCATGACGTCACGGTACTTGCTACATTGTTGCAAGTGTCCAGTACCGTGACGTCACCCTACCTGTTCCATTCCTCTTGTCCCTATACAAAATTCCCATTGTCCGTATACAGTCCCAGGGTGTGCTAGTCGCTATACAAAATTCCCATTGCCCGTATACAGTCCCAGGGTGATTTTTTTGTCCGTATAAATCTTGTCCGTATACAGTCCCAGGCGGGGATCTGTAATGCTAATTCCAATTGCCCGTATACTATCCCACTACACTACTTATGTGTGTTTGTCTAAATCTGATAGAGAATCATCAGTCTTGTGGAATGGAACATAAAAGTAAACTCTGAACACAAATGGATTCTCACAGATTGGAGAAAAGGAATTAATTATTTGCACATCTAATCCCTATTTATACGCATTTTCACTTTACCTATGTCTTAAACGAATGTGAAGCAATTCGACGGAAAAACCTAATCTAATTGTAAATAAGATTAACCTTGAACTCAAATTGTATGTAAACTTTCTCTTTGCAACTTACAATCTTTGACAAAAGTTAGCTATTAAAACATTCCGTTTACACTATACAATCATGGACAAACGTTAAGCACGCAATATAAATTAAATATACAGAACACTTCCCGTCATAAAAAGATAGCTTTATGCAATAAAGTTCTCTTTAAAATATTTTTCAAATATGTATATGAGACTATAATAACTAAAATTACATGCCTTAGGAATGATATTCAGCGTTCGTTTTTACATTAATTTCATTGTTGACTGAATACAGTGAAGATTAGTTCTTGCTGCTTCACAAATTGTACTTGAAATAAGAGAATATTCAAGAAGATTAATCTTGGAATCTTCATTTAAATGAAGTTTCTCTGTTAATAAATTCAATGATCCATAGACACTATGACCAAAAGGCAGGTTCGAAAGGACTGAGAACCAGTGATTATAGAACTGATTCTCTAACAGCAAAACAACAGCAAATAAATACCCTCATCCCATTCTTTCCTGTATCAAAGCAAAATATCACCGAATCATGTTCTTGAACGTTTGATGAACTCTTTCCAATGCCCTATGACTTTCAGGTTGTTAGGCAGAAGATTTAATCTGTTGGATACCTAATTCATGCAGAACTTGTTGGAAAAGTCCAAACATAAAATATTATCCCTTGATTAGATCTGACAAATTTGGTACTGAAACAAGTGCAAAAAAAAAAAAAAAACAACTTTACCAAAGGTTTTACTATGGTTTTAGTTTTGATATTTCTCAAAATAATTGGCTTTTGGAATCTTATGGACGCACACAATGTTGTCAACTAGTAATGATTGCGTGACTTGGTCTTAGGTAAGGGAGCGATACAATCTACCATTATTCTGCTAAATGGCTCATTAAATGCAGGATTAAGTTGCCGATAAGTCTTAGGTATCTTTTGATTGGGTTTTCCTAACATTTGACCAGTATGACAAGATCTGCAGTATTTAGATACATCAATTTTAATTTTCGGCCAATAAAAATGATGTATGATCTTGTGATAAGTCTTATTGACCAGCCAATGGAGTTTCATAGGCTAGACTACGAATATCCTGTCGATTTGACCTCGAAACGACAATTTGATTGCTCATTGACCACGTTTGCCAGCGGAACACATCAGGAGGCTTCATTTTTTCATAAAGGCCCAATGTCTTTACGAAGTAACAAAATGGAACTTGCGGGGTTCAGTTTCACTAACAGCCCTCTAACACAAAAAGGAGAGAGCTCAGGATCTTGTTAGTGTTCGACAACGAGTGATTGCCTTTTGTCACCCCGACTAGAGTGGAGAGAATGAATAGTTAAAAGAGGATCACTGTAATCAATACCTATTGATTGATTAATACCAGGATCAAAGTTGACCTCATCAAAAGACTGAACAATAAATGTGTCCGCTAAAGTAATAAGTTCCTGATCAACATTATTTTCAAGAGCTTTCATTGCCATAGCTTTGTTAACGGCACAAGCAGGTTACAAATCAAGGGAGCTTATTATCGTCTAATTTAAATTTCTCATGAAATATTTTTCACGTAATAAATGTTCATAATTTTCCCACGAAGTATGCCGTGGGACTCCCTACAGATCTTTACTATCAAAACTTTTAATAACTAGTAAATACCAAATCTGATAAGTTTCCTCTGTTAGAGTTTGTACTCGATTTCGAGACGATGGGACTAGGTCTTGCCTTAATTCTCTTGTTATGTAAAGACTCCTGTTGTACATGTACGTTGACAATTATATTTTCATGAAAAACTGTATCAATTTTGCATGCTAAAAGTTTAAAAGTGATTATACATACAGTTACGGATTCTACAAATGATATTTTTCATAGACAAATGCTGGATAATTTGTGATCGAAACACAATTTCATTTAATTGTCCGAAATGAAACATAAGAAATTAGACCTTAGCAACATACAATTTCATATTGGTACGATTGTATACATACTCCATGAACTCGTGTTTAGACATGATAGACTTTACGATAAATGCACAAACAAAAAAATAACTCTTTAAGGTTTTGTCATCTCTGAAATTTTAATGAAAATAATCAACAAAATGTGTTTAGGTTTTACAGTGATAAAAATCTCAGTGATCATGTTTTCAGTGGTGTCAGTACGTTTGAAGTTGTCTGAACTTTCTAAACAGTGGCATAATTACCTACGGAGAAAAAATGATAACTCATTTTGTACACTAGAAGCTGCAGTCAACCAATTAATCTGATGTAGATAGATGTGAGCATCTCGTCAAATTATGTTAGATATAATGGCGGTGAAACACGAGGAAAAAGTGAACTTATCAATTTATTTCAGACGTTTGGATCTGCCCTTAACTTATGGCCATTTACATATAACGTTTATACAGTTTCTATCACTGATGTCTCTTTATTCATATACTATATGGCCATTACTGTGTGAATGTGCCTCTAAACGCTAATGCTGGTTATTCATTCATTCTCGCCGAGTATTTTTGATATATTTAATATCACCATAACATTTTGACAGAGTAAATTTGTTGCCAACATCTGTGTAGTATTCGTCGATCCCATTTGTATCTCAGCCACTCATAGTGTTCTTTTCCTTCTACCTTCCCTGGAAACATTGTTATCGTGTTTTCTTTGCTGTTGTCATAACTAGTTATATCACAATCATCATCGTCATCATCATCGCCATCATCATCATTGTCGTCATCTTTATTATCATAACCACAATCAACAGAAGCAGCAACAGAGGAGATTGGTTGTGTCATTACTTTTTCATATCAGGATTCTTCATCTTTTTGATAACTGAGCAGATACAGACAAAACGACGAATGGAATGACTGACTTGTGGCTAATTAGATCGATAATATACATAAATATAATAATTAAGATGATTAGTTTGCATAGCAGATACAAAGAATTATGTCGCAGCCGCCTAGCTTACCCTTTGAAGTTTCAATACATGTATTTCTTGATAATTCACCAGGTAATTGTGCTGTTTTTGGACAGTTGTCTTGTTCTATATTTAGACATCAGGTTAGCACGACATTCGACAGCTGTGTACATCTAAATTTGTATGTATGTATGTATGTATGTATGTATGTTTTAACAACCCATAAGCATAATCCTGCCTAACACAAAGTTCAAGTTTATGTAAACCGCAGTCTTGAAGAAAGTCCAGTTCTCAGCTGGAATGACATGACAGGACGCATTTCAGATTAAATAGGTTGTCTCCATTAATCGCCTCTTACTACTTTCTGGAGGATGAAACGGGTCTATGCTACATCTAAGTCTGCTGAGAGAGAGAGAGA